>WOXC01010900.1:0-42447 GCA_011680675.1 Gymnobelideus leadbeateri
GCCTCTCATTTTAAGGAAATGATTAAGGCCACCCAACTCAAGGTCCCATAGTTTCTCTCCTATTCATCTCATTTTTCCCCTACATCTTTCATCTACCCTCCTTCTTCACTCCTTTTTCTAATGGAAAAGTATCCCTTATCCTTATTGAGAGTAAGTATACTCTTAATTCTATCCCCTCTCCTATATTATTCTGATGAATTATTTTCTCTCACACACATTTCAATCTCTCCCCCTTCTCTGACTTCTTATTTATTTATGAATGCAATTTACCATTTTATTATTTTTTTTACCTTAAGAAAGCTTTCTACTCTGTTAGCTGCTAGAATGAGAATCATCTTTCCTTCTTTTTGCCATCAAACTTCTTGAAAATGTCACCTACATCACAGCTTCTAACTTTGTTGCTATCCACTTACTCCATAATGTCACCATATTGTAAGAAAAAACACTGAACTTGGGTTTGAATTCTGGCTCAGGGACTTACTGGGTGTGTGGAATCCTGAATAATGTAAAACTTCTTTGAGACCATTTGACCTCTATAAAATGGGAAATGATTATATGTTCTACTGACATCATGGGGTTGTGGTAAAGTCAACAATTCAACAAGCATTTATTAAGTGCTTACTGTAAGCAGGCAATGTGCTAAGTGCTAGGAATACAAAGAGAGGTAAAACCAGTCCCTACACTCAAGAAGCTCACTGTCTAATGGGGAGAGACAATGTAAACAATGTAGTGTAAACCACTATGTGCAAATAAGATAACGTTTTTGTTCAGTCATGTCTGACTTTATGTGACCCCATGGACTTTTGTCATGGGCTTTTCTTGGCAAAGATACTAGAATGATTTGCTATTTCCTTCTCCAGTTCATTTTACGGATGAGGAGACTGAGGTAAAGGCAGTTAAGTGACTTGCCCAAGGTCACACAGCTAATAAGTGTCTGAGGCCATATTAGGGAAGATGAGTCTTCCTGACTCTAGGTCTGGAACTCTATCCACTGTTCCACCTAGCTTCCCTCTTATCTAGGCTAAACAACCTCAATTCATCTGAACATTTCTTGCATAACATAAGTCTGAGGCCCTTTATCATCCTGCTAGACTTTTTCTTTATAGTTTTTGACTTTTCAGTATCTTTCCTAAAATGTGACTCACAATCATCGTCAATATCATTTCTATAGAGTTTCTATGTGCAGGTACTTTGCTAAGCACTTTACAATTATCTTACCGAGACTTGAACACCGTCCTCTAGCTTGGTCTGATCCAAACATGGGACTTAATATTATTAGCTTTCTTGCTTCACTATTCTCAAATGTAGGTTGTTGTCAGAGAGGGGAATTTCAAAGTTCTTGGATTCGGATGCTCAATTCTGAGAGGTGGTGAGACCTGGGGTGTGGCCATATCCATGTGTAGTTAAAGTAGGGTACGGGAAGAGAAATTGGAATGAAGGAGGCTAAAGAATTGAGAAGTGATGTTAAATATTGAAATCCCAGAAAATGGTGGTGAGAAATAGGGTAGAGAGGAAGACCATGGAAGACCATGAACAAAATACTAACTTTCTTTAGAGCTCTATTAGCTCTATCTACCCTTCTTTAAGGGTAGCCTGGAAGTGCAGTTTGTAACAGGATGCTAGAAACCCCCTCAGGCCTACTGTCATGGACGTACTTAAACCACCAGAAGAATGAGGGATAAAACAAGAAGACAAACCCAACTAAGTTTGGTCCAAGGGAAAGAATGCTTAGAATTAGGAGATGACTGCGTCCAAATCCTGCCTCTGACACTTACTGGATGCAAGACTGTGACCAAGTCATTTAACTGATCTCAGTTTCCTCATCTGTAATACAGAGATAAAAATATCACACTTCCCCATGGGGTTATTGTGAGGAGATTCTTTTCTGTTGATGATGGCTTGAATGATGATGAGCCATTCTTGGAAGACCCACCCAGCTGTCTTAAAGGCCAACTCTGTTGACTTCTAACTACTTTAAGGTTAGCCTGGAAGTACAGTTTGCAACATGATGCCAGAAGCCACCTCAGGCCTATCATGGACATACTTGAACCACCAGAAGAGGGAGGAGGAAAACAAGAAGACAAACTCAACTAATTTCTTCAAGATTGGTTACAAGCACACACCCACTGGGGCTATCCTGGGCTAAGTCATTTCAGACCTGAGTCCTGGGATTTCACTGGAGCTGGCCTCCAACATCTGTTTGACTGACAGCCAATAATAAAGGGAATCATGGGAGAGAACAGATTCTTTTCTCTGACCAAGCTTCTTACCAATTTTGTTATCTGGATTCAAACCTGGACCATTATATGGTTAATATCATTAGCTCCTTTACAGAGTGAAACTCCCAGCTTTGTTTTTTTGCAAGAAAAACAAAACAAAACAAAGCAACACTGAAATACTTTTTTAAAGTGTTCCCAAAGTCTTAGTGCAGTTTTAAATTAAGTAGTTTCAGCTTTAAACTGCACTAAGACTTCAGGGACACTTCACATTTTAAAATAGAACATTCCTGAGTGACTTTTTAAAGCTATTAAAGTTTAAAACTGTACTAAGACTTTTGGGTCACCCTGTACACAGAAGAAAACAGAAGGAAGTTCAAAAGGGGACACAGACAAGCAGGGTAGCACTAGTATTACTGTGTTAAATTTAATCTAATTTTTTAAAATCAAGCTGCTTTCAGAGAAAGTCATTGTTTTATACATAATCCTTTTTGTCCCTGTATTCTCCTGTGTATACTGAAATATTCATTTTAGTTGATGTTCTTAAAGGTTATCATAAGAATATATATATATATATATGTATATATATATATATCTTTTTGGAGGGCAATTGGGGTTAAGTGACTTGCCCAAGGTCACACAGCTAGTTTTTGTGTTCAGTGTCTGAGCTGGGATTTGAACTCAGGTCCTCTTGACTCCAGGGCCAGTGCTCTTCACTGTGCCACCTAGCCGCCCAAGATAATAATTTTTTTTAAAGTCACTCTAATTAAAAAAAATACTTCATAAATATTACATATTTCTTTCAAGTCACAAGACTACAAGAGAGTTAATAAATCATTCATCTTTTTTACTTTAAATCATTACAGTGTGAAAATTTGAAAATTCCTTCAACTGGATCAACACAGGTCAAAATCTCATCTTGAGTGGTTTATTTCTCATTTAGAGAGGGACAAAAAGGATGCCCAGCAGCAGGGGAACATTCTGATACACAAAGCAATATCTCAATCAATGGGATTGTTTTACCAGGGTCATGTTCTAAGATCTCTGTGCTAAATTCCATGAGATGTTTCAAACCTTAAGGACAGTGTTAGGATAGGCAATGGTACTTTGATTTAACTGGTGTAGGGAATTCCTAGGTGAGGAAACTTATGCAGACCATCCCTTTCTTTGTAACTTACAGTTTTAGCACTGAAAGGTGAAGTCACTTACTGAGGGTCATATAGTCAGTATGTGTCTGTCCGAAATCGGACTTGAACCCATTTCCCCCTGGCTATTCACTACACCATGGTGCTCCTCTTGAGATCACTACCATGTTGGTAACCACAGAGCCAAGAAGGGATGTACACCCAGTACTCCTCTTCTGTTAAATTGGACCCTGGTCTATTCCTTGCACTGGCCCCCAATCACATGCACTTCTCTGCTTTTCCTCATGCTCTTCCCTCCACTTGGAATGATTCCGCTCTTCCCGTAATTCCCAACTACCTTCAAGGTTCAGCTTGAATGCTTTCTCTTCCAGGAAGCTTTCCCTGATTTCTCCAGGCAGAAATGATTTTTCCCTCTTCTGAATTACAATAACCTCTTCTGGATCTCTTATCTCTTATTGTGTGTTGATCTGGTATTACAAATATTCACATGTGTCTCATTTCTCCTGTTGGTTGCCTACTTCTTAAGTATATAGCCATCAAATGAATTAATTTCCAGTAGTTTAATGTAAATTACAACTAAGCCAGGGGTTAAAATGATTATTGGGAAATAGCTCCTGTGACATTGGGGGAAGATATCTCTAGGGAGCCTTTAAGGGGGTACAGTATCATTCTTCTGTCATTATACACAAATGATCATAGACTTTGATGAAGGAAGAATGAAATCCAGAGTGAGTATGTAGGAGGACATTGGCTTACTCATGCTCAGGAAAAAGCAGAGGTGTAAAAAGAAAATAGCTGGAAAGGGAAAAATGCTTAGCAAAAGAAATCGAGTCTACATTAATCTCTTCACCGTTACAGAGAAAGAGTAGGAACATCTTTCTTCCTTCCCCCTTCCCACAATATATGTGTCAGATGTGATCTTCCTCCTCTTTCCTTGACCTTTAGTGTGCCAAGTCAGAACTTGGTGGGAAGGGTGGAACCTTTGGTGGGAAGAGTGGAGATTTATGACTGGAGAGTTTGAGTGGAGCTGTATCTGTTGCTTGAGCTAGCTGCTTGAAGAATTAGGGACTTTTCCACTCCTAATAATTTTTCTGTGTCCTTTGTATTAGGGTTTTTCCTGCCTCTGGAAAAGAGAAAACCCCAAATAAGGTCACAAAGACTTGGACAGAACTGTACAACAACAACAATAGGGCCAATATATACAAGATATAGTGAATCCCTATCTTCTAGACCCTGAATCCAGCTCTCTATCCATGACATAGGAGATATATATCATAGTGAAAACATTTAAGGACACACTCTGCCAAGCAGAGATTGTGTTGAAATGCTTCTGGAGACCAATCACAGTAAATTATTAGATAAGGTAAAGATAAGCCATCAGGTTGCTTACAGTGATTATCTTAATCAGTATTTCAATACTTCTATGCCAGTATTGAACCACTTTCAATACCATCGTGTAGCCCACCAGATTTTGTTTGGATATAGGATGAAAGACATTTTTTTTGCTATATATGCAGGTGAGGAATAGCTAGAAGTAAGGTGAAGTAGAAGGAAAGTAAAAATAAGAAACAAGATACCTGGTTTAAATCTCAGCCTCAGTAAACTCTGAGGTTAGTTAAGAAGCATGCTTACAAACACAAAAGCCATACTGGTTTGCTAATCTGATCCAGGTGGTTATTCATCCAAATAATCTCATAATTTAATTAACCTAGGAAGTATTTATCAACCATTTATTTGGGTTCATTCATAATATAAAATAAATATTTACCCAAGGATGTGATCAGCTGCAATTCTGATTAAAAGTGTGAAGGCCTGAATTCAAAGGGATGGAGATAAGACAGCTGTTCAATTTCCTTTTTTCCCCCGTTTCTCTCTGGAGGAAATGCCTCAGTGAAAATGAAATTATTTTAAGCCAATGATTACTTCATGGAAGCAAGTCAGACATTTAGAGAGGCAAATGGTTAACAGTGTGAGTCAAGTTTTTGGATTTTGTTGCTCCCCATTTCATAAAGAACTCAGATTGATGCTTCCCTTAAAATGTCATTCTGCAGTTGGAGGGTCTTTTCTCTAAACAAGGGCTTCAGCCTTTTTTTGTTTAGCAGTGTGGCAAAGCTTATGGACTCAGAATGTTTTAAAGTCCATAATATAAAATACATGGAATTTCAAAGGAAAGCAATTATAGTGAAATTACAGTTATCAAAATATATTTTTTTAAAAGTTCACAGATCCCATGTTAAGAACTCCCACTATAGGGGCAGAGCCAAGATGGCAGAGTAGAAACAGCATTTCCAATGTGCTCTGCCCCACACAAATTTCAAACAATGTGAAAGGGGACTCTGAACAACTTCTGGAGCCACAGCACCCACAGAACGGCACAGAGAAGCTAACCTCCTGCTGAGGACAGCCCAACAGCCCTGCAGGGAGTGGCCAGCGCAGTGCTCTGAGAGCAGGCAGCACAGCGCACTGGGAACCGACAACACAGCCCTCAGAGCCAAGCCCAGGTCCACGGTTTTAGCCCCAGGGTGGCTGGGCCTTCAGCCCACTGGAGGGACCCCAGAACACCAGCAATTATGGCGATTCCAGAATTATCAGCACAGATATGCCTAGGACAAAGTGAGAGGTTAGTGCCCTATGGACTTTGGGACCAGTATTTGGGGAACATGTGGCTTCCTCCCCTGGGGGCAAAAAGCTGCTGAAGAAACAGCTGCACAGAAGCCATTTTGCAGTGTAAGTAGTGGCTCTAGCTCCTGGTCTGCGAACTGTAGGAAGATCCAGCAATCAGTCTGGGGGTTAATCGCTTTTGCTTTAAACTGCCTGGATCTGTATTGTGGTCTGGGGGGGGGGAAGTTTGGGGTGGGTATCCAACTTGCCAGAGTGGGTGGAGACTTTACAGAGGCCACCCAGCTGGCAGAAGTTGTGAAGATCCCACGTTTCGGTGGAAGCTCCCCTGTCTGGTGGCAGAGTCCTACTGTGGCAACAAGTCCCAAAATCAAGTAATTAAGTGGCAATATGCCTAGGCAAACGAAACAAAATAAACAGAAAAGTTCAACATTGGACTCCTATTTTAGGGGCAAAGAGGATCAAAGCATGGAGGAGGACTGTGAGGTCAGAACTCCTGCACCAAAAGGCCCAAATGAAAATACAAGCTGGCTACAGGCCATAGAGGACCTTAAGAAGCAGATAAGAGAAATGGGGGGAAATTTGGGAAGAGAAATGAAAAAGATGCAAGAAAAGTATGAAATGACAGTCAACAGCCTGACTGAGGAAAATACCTTAAAAAATAGACTAACTCAAATGGCAAAAGAGGCTCAGAAAGGCAATGAGGAGAAGAATGCCTTAAAAAGTCGAATTTGCCAGATGGAAAAAGAATCTCAAAAGCTCACTGAGGAGATTCATTCCTTCAGAGTTAGACTGGAGCAAATGGAAGCTAATGACTTTATGAGAAATCAAGATGCTGTTAAACAGATCCAAACAAATGAAAGAATAGAGGGCAATGTGAAATATCTCATGGGAAAAACCACTGACCTGGAAAATAGATCCAGGAGAGATAATTTAAAAATTATTGGACTACCTGAAAGCCATGATCAAAGAAAGAACCTAGAAATCATCCTTAAAGAAATTCTCAAGGAAAATTGCCCTGATGTTTTAGACCCAGAAGGCAAAATAGAGGTTGAAAGAATCCACAGATCACCTCCTGAAAAAGATCCCAAAAAGAAAACTCCCAGGAATATTATAGCCAGGTTCCAGAATCCCCAGATCAAGGGGAAAATACTCCAAGCAGCCAGGAAGAAACAATTTCAATATTGTGGAAACACAATCAGAATAGCCCAGGACCTGGCAGCTTCTACACTGGGGATCAAAGAGCATGGAATATGATATTCCAGAGGGCAAAAGAGCTGGGATTGAAGCCAAGGGTCACCTACCCAGCAAAACTGAGTATCTTATTTCAGGGGAAAATATGGTCATTCAGTGGAATAGAGGACTTTCAAGCATTCTTGATGAAAACACCAGAGTTGAATAGAAAATTTGACATTCAGACACAAGAAGCAAGAGATGCTTGAGAAGGCAATCAAGGAAAAGAAATCAAAAGGAACTTATCAAAGTTGGACTATTTACAGTCCTACATGGAAAAACAATAACTGTGTTTGATGAAAACTTTTTTCATTATGAAAATAATTGAAGAAGGGTACATGGCATATGTTCACAAGTATACATGGATAGAGGCCACAGGTTGAATTTGATGGGAAGGGATGATTTTTTTTTTTTATGAGGGCAATTGGGGTTGGGTGACTTGCCCAGGTTCATGTGGCTGGGTTTTTGTTTGTGTGTTGGGTGTCTGGGGCCGGATCCGAGCTCGGGTCCTTCTGGCTCTGGGGCTGGTGCTCTGCTTGCTGTGCTACCTAGCCGCCCCAAGGAAGGGGTGATTCTTAAGGGGTGAAGTGAAGAGGTGAGAGAGGAAAGTGGCAAGAGGAGATGGAGAGATACAGGGTAGGGTAAACTATCTCATGTAGAAGAGGCAAGGGGAAGTAGTTGCAGAGGAGGGGAAAACAGGAAGGCAAAAAGGCAAAAGCATATTCTCATTGAAGTTGGCTTAAGGAGAGAATCACATACATACTAAATGGAATATCTTACCCTCACTCACTCTCCTGAGTAGGGGAAAGGGGGATGAGAGGGGGGATGATGGAGGGGAGGGCATTCTGGGGGGAGGGGATGTTGGAAGTACCCACTATCAAAGAGGGACAGGATCAAAGTAGGGAATGGACCAGGTGGGAGGTGAGATAGGTGGGAGGGAAATATAAGCAGTCTTTTACAATATATCTACTATGGTAATGTTTTGCATAGCTATACATGTACAACACATACTGAATTGCTTATCTTCTCAGAGGGAGTGCGTGACAAGGGAGGAAGGGAATGGATCTGAAAATCGAAGTTTTAAAATTAAATGTTTCATAAGATGTCCAGGCATTGGGGCTCAGAGACTCACCTTGCCCTAATGGCAAAGTCAAAGGTGGTATGGGAGAAGATATGGGAGAGAGAAGATTGGATAAGGGGATATCTAGCGGGACTGCTATTCTGGGGTGGTGGGTAGGGAAAAATGGGGGAAAAATGTAACTCATAATCTGGTGGAAATGAATGATGTAAACCAGAAGTTAATAAAGCATTTGATTAATTTAAAAAAAAAAAGAACTCCCACTATAAGTGATAAATTAATGATGAGTGGTAAATGTGTCTTTAGTTTCAAGTATTCCATATGTAGACAGTTAAGCACAGGGATTGTAAGTAAATTGCAAATTGGCACATTCAACAGTTCCCCTGCTGTTGTTTCTTGTACTCTATAATAATATTGACTATTACCTGATATCCTATGTTTTTCAAAGGAAGTTTCCATCACTGATATTTTCTGCTCTGCTTGTCTCTTGTAAGATTTTGTTAGAGATCTGACACCTGAAAATCCACTATATAGTATGCCAAACAAGTATCTTTTTCCTCATCTTACTCCACAGTGAGGAGTCATTTTCACTTATAATAAAAAATAATAAAACCAAGATACCTGAGTACTAACTGAACCCTAGCATGAATTCTCACCTAAATCCATATAAGCTTAATCTTTTTTTTTCTTTTTGGAGGGCAATTGGGGTTAAGTAACTTGCCCAACCTTGCATGGCTAGGTTTTTGTTTGTGTGTGTTAAGTGTCTGAGGCCGGATCCGAACTCAGGTCCTTCTGACTCCAGGGCCGACGCTCTACTCACTGTGCCATCTAGCCACCCCATATAAGCTTAATCGTAAAATGCCCCTCTTTATTCACCCTCAACCTGATATTAATGCTTTCCCTGATACTATAATGTTCATGAGAGTTGAAGATCTTCCCCGCTCATTAACAGTCCTCAAGTGGAGCCCAACAAGAGAAGCTTGATTAGGGGAGCCTTGTTTTTTAGGAAGGCCCTCACCTTTTGTTACTTTGTGATTTGACAGTGGGTCATGAAGGTTGTGAGGCCCTCTGACCCTGAAGAAGTATATAAATACTTTGAGGTTAGCCATTTTGCTTCGGGGTTATGGCCAAATGAGACTCTGGGTAGCTGTTAAGGAGCTGGCTTTGAAGACTTCTGTTGGTGTTGGTGCTTCTCTTGCTGGTAACGATGTACGCATGTAATGGTCAGACAGTTGGATCTGTCTTGTCGATCTGTGATGTATATATTATTTGGTCAGATGGTTAGAAGCCCTGTCTGTTGATCTTTATGCTATTATTTCCATTTGTAATTTTTTGGTATTTTCTCTGAAATTCGGGGTGCTGACTTTTTACCCTGAGCTAAGTAAATGATATAGTAAGACTGTTGACCCCTTTTGAATTGCTTTCCTTTAGAAAAGCAGATTAAAAAACCTGTGCCAGCAGCCATCCTGGGTATTCTAGGGTGTTTGTTGTTACAGATATTATCCCTAATTTTGACCCTAATCCTGACTCTATTAAAAAAAAGAAGTTCTATGTTACTAGACCTATTTTCATCTTAAAAATATCCCTAATCTAATAGCCCTATCACTATCTCTTAAGCTCAGGGATAGTGGGAAGCCAGGTAGAAATTATTTTCTTTTTTAATTAGTGGAGAAGGATCCAATCCCTTTATTTTGCTATCATCTGAGATGGTGACTCCAGAGACTTGGAGCAGGTCTTTCAGTTGCTCTCTGTGGTGGGCCATACCAGCTTCCTAAGTTGTAGGATTTGCCCCTTATAGAGGGCTCCAACCTCGAGGTCTGGGAGCTTGTAGGAAAGAGAAGAGGAGGAGTCTCAAATAGGACAAAAGTGGTCACAGAAAATGCCACGATAAATTGAAGGAGAGAATGGACATATCAGAGAATTTTTGCTAAGAGATGAGATGAGGAAATGTGGCCAATCTTGTTGCTGACCAAGAACAAGCCTGGAGGAAGAGAGGAAATTCTCTTCCCTTCTTTCTTTTCCATCTCCCACTTCTCCACCCTAGGGAGAGTGAATCTCTCTGGAACCACTTGTTAATTCCTTCAAGTGTCCTTCCCATTGCTCCATCCGCATATTTGAAAAAAGAATGTGTTGGAATTTGGGAGTGCTGTCATTTTCCTTTCAATATTCACAATTGTTTCTTCTTTTTATCTGAATTTAAGCACCGAATAAAACGAATATTTCCATATATAATGTAGAACAGAATTTTTCCACATACAATGTAAACAGAAGATAGAGCATACAAAATCACTTTTATATGTAGGTTACTTTTGATTTTAAATATATAATAAATTCAACATGTAACTTTCAAAGTTGTCTTGCTTGTCTCTGTTCCTTCTAGCCTTCTTTTTGTTCTCTTCTGTGCATTTTAAAAAAGATGCTTCGATGACTCTCTCTCTCTCTCTCATTTATTTTCTTTTGTTCTCTTCCTTTTTTGGGCAACTCTATCTCTTTCTACCTCTCACCCCCTAGCTTCAATAGGAAAAAATAATAGAAAGGAAAACCTCATAGCGAGTATGTATAGATAAGCAGAACAAATCATAATATTGGCTGGATCTGAAAATGTATGTCTCTTTCTCAGCACTGTATGCCCATGCCCACTATCAGGTTGTTAGCATGCTTCATCACCTGTCCTCGAGAATTGTGGTTGGTATAGAGTAGATATAAATATTTTTGTACATGTAGGTCCTTTTCCTCTTCATTTGATCTCTCTGGGGGTATATGCCTAGTAGAAGTATCATTGGATCAAAAGCCTATACCATGAAACAAATTCACCCCTAAGGATTATATTTCTTTTACTTTGTTTGCTGTGTAACTTTGGAAGGTAATGGGATTCTATAGGGACATTTGTCCTTCCTCATTAAAATGATAATGCTTCTTCATTTAGCCTTTTTAAATTATTTAATCACCTTTCCATCTTTTTCTCGTTTCTATGTTTGTGTTTCAAAGATTCTACCAAATTTTGATCTTTTCATCAAAATGCTTCAAAATTCTTTATTTTATTAAAGGTACATTTTCTTTTACTGTATAAGATTATACTCAGTTTTAGGGTAAGATATTCTTGGTTGTAAGTATTTTTCTTTTGACTTTTTGAATATCATATTCCAACATTTTCTTTCCTTTATAGTATTTGCATGATGGCTTTGTGTAGTTCCGGCTGAGGTTCCTTTGTACTTAAACTCCTTGATTCTACTTGGAGTATATTTTTTCTTTGACTTGGAAGCTTTAGAAATCGACTATAACAGTCCTGGGTGTTTTCAACTTGGGGGTTCTTTCAGGAAATGTTTGATGAATTCGTTCAATTTTTACTTGTCTCCTAATTTATCTGTTCAGTTTTCTTTTATGATTTCTTGAAATATAGTATCTAGGTTTTTTTGTTTCGTTATAGTATTGAGTAAATTTGATGATTCTTATTCTAAGTCACTTATTTTTTGATAGAAAATGCCTTCATTTCCTTTCTTTTTTCTATTTATTTTTAAAAAACTTACATCATTCAGGTGGAGCCAAGATGGCGGAGTAGAAACAGCACGTCCAAGGCACTCTCCCCCCAGATCACCTCTAAACTATGTAAAAGGTGACTCAACAACTTCTGGAGCCCCAGCACCCACAGAACGACACAGAGAAGCTAACCTCCCTCTGAGGACAGCCCAGCAGCCCTACAGGAAGGACCAGCGCAGTGCTCTGGGAGCGAGCAGCACAGCACACCACGCAGAGAGCTGAGCCCAGGTCCACGTGAGCCGAGGTTTTAGCCCCAGGGCGGCCTGGGCCAGCAGCTGGCTAGAGGGAACCCAGAAGACCAGCAGCTGTGGCAAGTCCAGAATTATCAACACAGACATGCCTAGGACAAAGTGAGAGGTTAGTGCCCTATGGACATTGGGACCAGTATTTGGGGAACGGGTCGGCTTCCTCCCCAGGGGATGGAAGCTGCTGAGGAGACACGCCATTTTGCAGTTTTCAGTGGCAGCTCCAGCTCCTGGCCTGTGAACTGTAGGGAGATCCAGCGATCAGTCTTGGGGGGTAATTGCTCTTGCTTTAACCTCCCTGGATCTGGATTGTGGTCTGGGGTGGAGGTCGTGGGGTGGGTATCCAGCTTGCCAGAAACGGAAGTTGTGAAGACCCCAACGTTCGGGATGGAAGCTCACCTGTCTGGTGGCAGAGTCCTACTGTGGCAACGAGCCCAAAAGTCAAGTAATTAAGTGGCAACATGCCAAGGCAAAGGAAACAAAATAAACAGAAAAATGTAACCTTAGACTCCTATTTTGGGGGCAAAGAGGATCGAAGCATGGAACAGGAAGAGGACTGTGAGGTCAGAAATCCTGCTCCAAAAGCCCCAAAGGAAAATATGAGTGGGTTACAGGCCATAGAGGACCTTAAGAAGGACTTTAAAAATCAAATAAGAGAAGTAGAGGAAAAATTGGGAAGAGAAATGAGGATGCAAGAAAAGTATGAAATGAGGGTCAACAGCCTGACTGAGGAAACAACACCTTTAAAAATAGACTAGAGGGGGCAGAGCCAAGATGGTGGAGTAGAAACAGCATTTCCAATGTTCTCTACCCCACACAAATTTCAAACAATGTGAAAGGGGACTCTGAACAACTTCTGGAGCCCCAGCACCCACAGAATGGCACAGGGAAGCTAACCTCCTGCTGAGGACAGCCCAACAGCCCTGCAAGGAGCAGCCAGTGCAGTGCTCTGAGAGCGGCTGGGCCAGCAGCCTGCTGGAGGGACCCCAGAACACCAGCAATTATGGCGATTCCAGAATTATCAGCACATATATGCCTAGGACAAAGTGAGAGGTTAGTGCCCTATGGACTTTGGGACCAGTATTTGGGGAATGCGTCGGCTTCCTCCCCTGGGGGCAAAAAGCTGCTGAAGAAACAGCTGCACAGAAGCCATTTTGCAGTGTAAGTAGTGGCTCTAGCTCCTGGTCTGCGAATTGTAGGAAGATCCAGCAATCAGTCTGGGGGTTAATTGCTCTGGCTTTAAACTGCCTGGATCTGGATTGTGGTCTGGAGGGAATTTTGGGGTGGGTATCCAACTTGCCAGAGTGGGTGGAGGCTTTACAGAGGCCATACAACTGGCAGAAGTTGTGAAGACCCCACGTTTGGGCGGAAGCTCCCCTGTCTGGTGGCAGAGTCCTACTGTGGCAACAAGCCCCAAAATCAAATAATTAAGTGGCAACATGCCTAGGGAAACGAAACAAAATAAACAGAAAAGTTCAACATTGGACTCCTATTTTAGGGGCAAAGAGGATCAAAGCATGGAGGAGGACTGTGAGGTCAGAACTCCTGCACCAAAAGGCCCAAATGAAAATACAAGCTGGCTACAGGCCATAGAGGACCTTAAGAAGCAGATAAGAGAAGTGGGGAAAAATTTGGGAAGAGAAATGAAAAAGATGCAAGAAAAGTATGAAATGACAGTCAACAGCCTGACTGAGGAAAATAACACCTTAAAAAATAGACTAACTCAAATGGCAAAAGAGGCTCAGAAAGGTAATGAGTAGAAGAATGCCTTAAAAAAATCGAATTTGCTAGATGGAAAAAGAATCTCAAAAGCTCACTGAGGAGATTCATTCCTTCAGAGTTAGACTGGAGCAAATGGAAGCTAGTGACTTTATGAGAAATCAAGATACTATTAAACAGATCCAAACAAATGAAAGAATAAAAGGCAATGTGAAATATCTCATGGGAAAAACCACTGACCTGGAAAATATATCCAGGAGAGATAATTTAAAAATTATTGGACTACCTGAAAGCCATGATCAAAGAAAGAACCTAGAAATCATCCTTAAAGAAATTCTCAAGGAAAATTGCCCTGATGTTTTAGACCCAGTGGAGGAAATAGAGGTTGAAAGAATCCATAGATCACCTCCTGAAAAAGATCCCCAAAAGAAAACTCCCAGGAATATTATAGCCAGGCTCCAGAGCTCCCAGATCAAGGAGAAAATACTACAAGCAGCCAGGAAGAAACAATTTCAGTATTGTGGAAACACAATCAGAATAGCCCAGGACCTGGCAGCTTCTACACTGAGGGATCGAAAAAGCATGGAATATGATATTCCAGAGGGCAAAAGAGCTGGGATTGAAGCCAAGGGTCACCTACCCAGCAAAACTGAGTATCTTATTTCAGGGGAAAATATGGTCATTCAGTGGAATAGAGGACTTTCAAGCATTCTTGATGAAAACACCAGAGTTGAATAGAAAATTTGACATTCAGACACAAGAAGCAAGAGATGCTTGAGAAGGCAATCAAGGAAAAGAAATCAAAAGGAACTTATCAAAGTCGGACTATTTACAGTCCTACATGGAAAAACAATAACTGTGTTTGATGAAACCTTTCTCATTATGAAAATAATTGAAGAAGGGTACATGGCATATGTTCACAGGTATACATGGATAGAGGGCACAGGTTGAATTTGATGGGAAGGGATGATTCTTTTTCTTTTTTTTTTTTTTGGAGGGCAATTGGGGTTGGGTGACTTGCTCGGGGTCACACGGCTGGGTTTTTGTGTGTTGGGTGTCTGGGGCCGGATCCGAGCTCGGGTCCTTCTGGCTCTGGGGCTGGTGCTCTGCTCGCTGTGCTACCTAGCCGCCCCAAGGAAGGGGTGATTCTTAAGGGGTGAAGTGAAGAGGTGAGAGAGGAAAGTGGCAAGAGGAGATGGAGAGATACAGGGTAGGGTAAACTATCTCATGTAGAAGAGGCAAGGGGAAGTAGTTGCAGAGGAGGGGAAAACAGGAAGGCAAAAAGGCAAAAGCATATTCTCATTGAAGTTGGCTTAAGGAGAGAATCACATACATACTAAATGGAATATCTTACCCTCATTCACTCTCCTGAGTAGGGGAAAGGGGGATGAGAGGGGGGATGATGGAGGGGAGGGCATTCTGGGGGGAGGGGATGTTGGAAGTACCCACTATCAAAGAGGGACAGGATCAAAGTAGGGAATGGACCAGGTGGGAGGTGAAACAGGTGGGAGGGAAATATAAGCAGTCTTTTACAATATATCTACTATGGTAATGTTTTGCATAGCTATACATGTACAATACATACTGAATTGCTTATCTTCTCAGAGGGAGTGGGTGACAAGGGAGGAAGGGAATGGATCTGAAAATCGAAGTTTTAAAATTAAATGTTTCATAAGATGTCCAGGCAGTGGGGCTCAGAGATTCACCTTGCCCTAATGGCAAAGTCAAAGGGGGTATGGGAGAATTTATGGGAGAGAGCAGATTGGATGAGGGGATATCTAGTGGGACTGCTATTCTGGGGTGGTGGGTAGGGAAAAATGGGGGAAAAATGTAACTCATAATCTGGTGGAAATGAATGATGTAAACCAGAAGTTAATAGAGCATTTGTTTAATTAAAAAAAAATAGACTAACTCAAAGGAGGCCCAAAAGAGCAATGAGGAAAAGAATGCCTTAAAAAGCTGAATTTGGCAGATGGAAAAAGAATCTCAAAAGCTCACTGAGGAGATTAATTCCTTCAGAGTTAGACTGGAACAAATGGAAGCTAGTGACTTTATGAGAAATCAAGATGCTGTTAAACAGATCCAAACACATGAAAGAATAGAAGGCAATGTGAAATATCTCATGGGAAAAACCACTGACCTGGAAAATAGATCCAGGAGAAAATAAAAATTATTGGACTACCTGAAAGCCATTATCAAAGAAAGAACCTAGAAATCACCCTTCAAGAAATTCTCAAGGAAAATTGCCCTGATGTTTTAGACCCAGAGGGCAAAATAGAGGTTGAAAGAATCCATAGATCACCTCCTGAAAAAGACCCCAAAAAGAAAACTCCCAGGAACATTATAGCCAGGTTCCAGAATTCCCAGATCAAGGAGAAAATACTCCAAGCAGCCAGGAAGAAACAATTTCAATATTGTGGAAACACAATCAGAATAGTCCAGGACCTGGCAGCTTCTACACTGAGGGATCAAAGGGCATGGAATATGATATTCCAGGGGGCAAAAGAGCTGGGAATGAACCCAAGGGTCACCTACCCAGCAAAACTGAGTATCTTGTTTCAGGGGAAAATATGGTCATTCGGTGGAATAGAGGACTTTCAAGCATTCTTGATGAAAAAACCAGAGTTGAATAGAAAATTTGACATTCAGACACAAGAAGCAAGAGATGCCTGAGAAGGTAATCAAGGAAAAGAAATCAAAAGGAACTTATCAAAGTTGACCTATTTACATTCCTACATGGAAAAACAATAATTGTGACTGATTAATCCTTTCTCAGTATGAAAATAATGGAAGAAGTGTGTATGGTCATATGAATACATATGTGAATGCATGTATATATGTTTACAGTTATACATGGATAGAGGGCATAGGTTGAATTTGGTGGGAAGGGATGATACTTAAGTAGTGAAGCTAAAAGGTGAGAGAGGAAAGTGGCAAGAGGAGATGGGAGAGACAGAGTAGGGTAAACTATCTCATGTAGGAGAAGCAAGGGGAAGTGGCTGCAGGGGAGGGGAAGAATAGGAAGGCAAAAAGGCAAAACCACATTCTCATTGAATTTGGTTCAGGGAGAGAATGACATACATATTAAATGGGATATCTGAACCTGAAGAAGAATAGGGGAAAGGGGGATGAGAGGAGGGTTGATGGATGGGAGGGCATTCTTGTGGGGAGGGCAGGTTGGAAATACCCACTATCAAAGAGGGACAGGATCAAGTAGGGAATGGACCAGGTTGGGGGTGGGATGAGTGGGAGGGAATTATAAGCAGCCTGGTACAATATATCTACTATGGTAATGTTTTGCGTAGCTGGACATGTACAAAATATACTGAATTACTTATCTTCCCAGAGGGAATGGGTGACAAGGGAGGAAGGGAATGGATCTGAAATTCGAGGTCTTAAAATTAAATGTTTCAAATATATATAAACACTATTATTAATACTCTTTTGCATGTAATTGGGAGATAAGATGTGCAGTCATTGGGGCACAGAGATTCACCTTGCTCTAATGGAAAAGTTGAAGGGGGTATGGGAGAAGTATGGGAGAGAGCAGATTGGAGGAAGGGATATCTTGTGGAACTGCTATTCTGAGATGGTGGGTAGGGGAAAAACGGGGGAAAAAATTGTAACTTAAAATCTGGCAGAAATGAATGATGTAAACCAGAAGTTAATAAAGCATTTGGTTCATAAAGATAAAAAAAGGAAAAATAAGAATCAGCCAAGCCTGACAAAACACACACACACACACACACACACACACAAATTTACATCATTCATTTCCACAAGATTTTGAGTTACAAATTTTCTCCCCATTTTCCCTACCCCTCCACCCCAAAACAGCAATCCCACTGAATATCCCCTCCCCCAATCTCTTTCTCCCATATCTTCCCCCATCTCCCCTCTGACTTTCCAGTAAGGAACAGTGGATCTCTATGCCCCAGTGCCTGTATATCTTATTTCCCGGTTACATGTAAAACAATAGTTATATATACATATATATACATATTTTTACATTTAATTTTAAACCTTTTAATTCCAGATTCTTTCCCTACTTCCCTCATCACCCACCCTTACTGGGAAGATAAGCAGTTCAATATAGGTTGTACATGTGTAGCTATGCAAAACCTTTCCATAGTGGATATATTGTGAAAGACTGACTATATTTGCCTCCATCCTATTCCACACCCCACTTGTTCTATTCTCTACTTTGATCCTGTCCCTTTTCAAAAGTGGGTGCTTTCAACTTCCCTCCTCCCCAGCCTGCCCTCCCTTCTATCATTCCTCCTTTCATCCACTTTCCCCCTACTCTCCTGTAGGGTGAGATACCCTATTTAGTGTGTATGTCATTCCCTCCTTAAGCCAAATTCATTGAGAATAAGGTTGACTCATTCTCTTTTGTCTTCATGTTCTTCCCCTCCATTGTAACAGTTTTCCCTTGCCTCTTCTATATGAGATAATTTAGCACGTTCTATCTCTCCCCATCTCCTCTTATTATATTCCTCTCTTACCTCTTAATTTCACCTTTTAAGTATCATCCCTTCCTATTCAATTGGTCCTGTGCCCTCTGTCTATGTATACCTGTACACATACTCACGTGTGTATTCATATGCCTATATACCCTCCTATATAGACATATATATGTGTGTGTGTGTGTGTGTGTGTGTGTGTGTGTGTGTGTCTGTATACATACACACATTTCTATTCCCTTCAACTATTCTCATACTGAGAAATGTTTCATAAGTTATAATTATTGTTTTTCCATGTAGGAATATAAGTAGTTCAAATCTTATAAGTTCCTTATGATTTCTTCTCCCTGTTTACCTTCTCATGCTTCTCTTGCTTCTTGTAATTGAATGTCAAATTTTCTATTCAACTCTGGTTTTTTCATCAAGAGTGCTTAAAAGTCCTATATTCCATTGAATGACCATATTTTCCCCTGAAACATGATACTCAGTTTTGCTGGGTAGGTGATTCTTAGTTTTAATCCCAGCTCCTTTGCCCTCCAGAATATCATATTCCAAGCTCTTCAATTCTGCAGTGTGGAAGCTGCCAGATCCTGTGTTATCCTGATTGTGTTTCCACAATATTCAAATTGTTTCTTTCTGCCTGTTTGTAATATTTTCTCCTTGATCTGGGAATTCTGGAACCTGGCTAGAATATTCCTAGGAGTTTTCTTTTTGGGATCTTTTTCAGGAGGTGATCAATGGATTCTTTCAATCTCTATTTTGCCTTCTGGTTCTAAAACATCAGGGCAATTTTCCTTGAGAATTTCTTGAAGGATGATTTCTACGTTCTTTTTTTTTTTGATCATGGCTTTCAGGTAGTTCAATAATTTTTAAGTTATCTCTCCGGAATCTATTTTCCAGGTCAGTGGTTTTCTCAGTGTTTCACATCGTCTTCTATTTTTTCATTTGTTTGGATCTGTTTAATAGTATCTTGATTTCTCATCAAGTCACTAGCTTCCATTTGCTCCAATCTAATTCTGAAGGTGAGCTTTTGAGATTTTTTTCCATCTTTTACGGCATTCTTTTTAAGGCATTCTTCTCCTCATTGTCTTTTTGAGCCTCTTTTGCCATTTGAGTTAGTCTATTTTTTAAAGTGTTATTTTTTTCAGTCAGGTTATTGACTCTCATTTCATTATGTTCTTGCATCATTCTCATTTCTCTTCACAATATTTCCTCCACTTCTCTTATTTGGTTTTCAAAATCCTTTCTAAGTTCCTCTATGGCCTGTAAGCACCTTATTCTTTTCTTGGAAGCTTCTGGTGCAGGAGTTCTGACTTCTTCATCTTCCTCCTATTCCATGTCCCAATCCTTTTTGTCCTCAAAAAAGGAATCCAAAGTTGGACCATTGTGCTTGCCTTGCTTCCCTTGCTTGCTCATGTTGCCACTCAATTACTTGACTTTTGAGCTTTTTGCCACAGCAGTACTCTGCTACCAGAAGGGGGAATTTTGTCCCAAATTGCTGGGGTTTTCTCAGCTGTTGGAGCTATTAGTTGTCTGCCCTCTCAGAAGCCTCCATATACTCTGGCACACTGGTCACGCATCCCAGGACCTCCACCTCAGACAGTGATCCAGATCCAAGCTGTTTAAAGCAAAAGCAATTTACCCCTCAGATCGGTCACTTGGTCCCCCTACAATCTGCAGGCCAGGAGCTCTGAAGCAGCCACATGGCAGTGGCTTCATATCCTCCACACTTCAGCTGCTTCTTCCTCCAGGGGGGCAAAGGCCAGACAAAATCACTCCTGAACTCCCAGGTCTCAAAGTCCACACTGTACTGACTTCTCACTTTGTCCTCTGGAAACCACCACAGGTGCTGGTGAACTGAAGTCCCTCCAGTCTGAGGCTAAAACCTCAGGCTCATGCAGGGCTGGGCTCAGCTCCCAACACACTGGGCTGGCCACTTCCAGTGGGCCTGCTGGGTTGTCTTCAGCAGGAGGTTAGCTTCTCTCTGTCATTTTGTGGGTTCTGTAGCTCCAAAGTTTATTTAGAGTCATTTTTTACATGGATTGGAGGAGGTAGAAACAGGAGCCCCAAGGAAGTCTTATTTCTACTCTGCCATCTTGACTCCACCCCCATTTTCCTTTCTTCTAAAAGTTTTTATTTTTTTATTGTATTTTTTAAATTATTAAACAAATGCTTTATTAACTTCTGGTTTACATCATTCATTTCCACCAAATTTTGAGTTACAATTTCCCCTCCCCCATTTTTTCCCTACCTACCACCCCAGAATAGCAGTCTCACTAGATATCCCCTCATCCAATTTGCTCTCTCCCATATCTTCTCCCCTACCCCCTTCGACTTTGCCATTAAGGCAAGGTGAATCTCTGAGCCCCAATGCCTGGACATCTTATGAAACATTTACTTTTGAAACTTCGATTTTCAGATCCATTCCCTTCCTCCCTTGTCACCCACTCCCTCTGAGAATATAAGCAATTCAGTATGTGTTGTACATGTATAGCTATGCAAAACATTACCATAGTAGATATATTGTAAAAGACTGCTTATATTTCCCTCCCACCCATCTCACCTCCCACCTGGTCCATTCCCTACTTTGATCCTGTCCCTCTTTGATAGTGGGTACTTCTAACCTCCCTTCTCCCCAGAATGCCCTCCCCTCCATCATCCCCCCTCTCATCCCCCTTTCCCCTACTCAACTGCAGGGTGAGATATCCCATTTAGTATGTATGTGATTCTCCCCTTGAGCCAACTTCAATGAGAATATGGTTTTGCCTTTTTGCCTTCCTGTTCTTCCCCTCCCCTGCAATTACTTCCCCTTGCCTCTTCTACATGAGATAGTTTGCCTTACCCTGTCTCTCCCCATCTCCTCTTGCCACTTTGTTCTCTCACCTCTTGACTTCACCCCTTAAGAATCATCCCTTCCGGGGAGGCGGAGCCAAGATGGCGGAGTAGAAACAGCTCGTCCAAGCCTCTCTGCCCCCAGATTCTCCACAAACTATGTAAAAAAGGACTCTGAAAAACTTCTGGAGCCCCAGCACCCACAGAACGACACAGAGAAGCTAACCTCCCGCTGAGGACAGCCCAGCACCCTGCAGGAAGGACCAGCGCAGCGGTCTGGGAGCCGGCAGCGCGCAGAGCGCAGGAGCCCAGCCGAGCCGAGCCCAGGTCCACGTGAGCCGAGGTTTTAGCCCCAGGGCGGCAGGGCCAGCAGCCGGCTGGAGGAACCCCAGAACACCAGGAACTGTGTCGACCCCAGAATTATCAACATAGACTTGCCTAGGACAAAGTAAGAGGTTAGTGTCCTATGGACTTTGGGACCTGTATTTGGGGAATGCGTCAGCTCCCTCCCCTGGGGGCTAGAAGCCGCTGAGGAGACACGCCATTTTGTAGTTTTCATAGGCATTTCCGGCTCCCAGCCTACAAATCGTGGGGAGATCCAGCGATCAGTCTTGGGGGGTAATCGCTCTTGCTTTAACCTCCCTGGATCTGGATTGTGATCTAGGGTGGAAGTTGTGGGTGGGTTTACAGCTTGCCAGAAACGGAAGTTGCCCCCCACACGTTCGGGACGAAAATTCCTCTAGCTGGCCTTAAAGCCATAGTGTGGCAACAAGCCCAAAAGTCAAGCAATTAAGTGGCAACATGCCAAGGCAAAGGAAACAGAAAAATGCAACCCTAGACTCCTATTTTGGGGGCGTAGAGCGGGAAAAGGACTGTGAGGTCAGAAGTCCTGCTCCAGAAGCCCCAGGGGAAAACATGAGTGGGTTGCAGGCCATAGAGGACCTTAGGAAGGACTTTAAAAATCAAATAAGAGAAGTGGAGGAAAAATTAGAAAGAGAAATGAGAAGGATGCAGGAAAAGTATGAAATGAGGGTCAACAGCCTGACTGAGGAAACAACACCTTAAAAAATAGACTAGCTCAAATGGCAAAGGAGGCCCAAAAGGGCAATGAGGAGAAGAATGCCTTAAAAAGTCGAATTTGCCAGATGGAAAAAGAATCTCAAAAGTTCACTGAGGAGATTCATTCCTTCAGAGTTAGACTGGAGCAAATGGAAGCTAATGACTTTATGAGAAATCAAGATGCTGTTAAGCAGATCCAAACAAATGAAAGATTAGAAGGCAATGTGAAATATCTCATGGGAAAAACCACTGACCTGGAAAATAGATCCAGGAGAGACAATTTAAAAATTATTGGACTACCTGAAAGCCATGATCAAAGAAAGAACCTAGAAATCACCCTTCAAGAAATTCTCAAGGAAAACTGCCCTGATGTTTTAGATCCAGAGGGCAAAATAGAGGTTGAAAGAATCCACCGATCACCTCCTGAAAAAGATCCCAAAAAGAAAACTCCCAGGAATATTATAGCCAGGTTCCAGAATCCCCAGATCAAGGAGAAAATACTACAAGCAGCCAGGAAGAAACAATTTCAATATTGTGGAAACACAATCAGAATAGCCCAGGACCTGGCAGCTTCTACACTGAGGGATCGAAGGGCATGGAATATGATATTCCAGAGGGCAAAAGAACTGGGAATGAACCCAAGGGTCACCTACCCAGCAAAACTGAGTATTTTGTTTCAGGGGAAAATATGGTCATTCAGTGGAATAGAGGACTTTCAAGCATTCTTGAGGAAAAAACCAGAATTGAATAGAAAATTTGACATCCAGACACAAGAAGCAAGAGATGCCTGAGAAGGTAATCAGGGAAAAGAAATCAAAAGGAACTTATCAAAGTTGAACTATTTACATTCCTATATGGAAAAGCAATAACTGTGACTGATGATATCTTTCTCACTATGAAAACAATGGAAGAAGGGGGTGTGGTCATATGAATACATATGTGAATGTGTGTGTATATGGTTACAGTTATATATGGATAGAGGGCATAGGTTGAATTTGTTGGGAAGGGAGAATACTCAAGGGATGAAATTATGAGGTGAGAGAGGAAAGTGGCAAGAGGAGAAGGGGAGAGACATGGTAGGGTAAACTATCTCATGTAGGGGAAGTGGTTGCAAAGGAGGGGGAGAATAAGGAAGGCTAAAAAGGCAAAACCACATTCACATTGAATTTGGTTCAGGGAGAAAATGACATACATACTAAATGGGATATCTCAACCTGCAGCAGGATAGGGGGAAGGGGGATGAGAGGAGGGATGATGGATGGGAGGGCATCCTTGGGGTGAGGGAGGTTGGAAGTACCCACTATAGAAGAGGGACAGGATCATGTAGGGAATGGACCAGGTGGGGGTGGGATGAGTGGGAGGGAATTATAAGCAGCCTTGTACAATATATCTACTATGATAATGTTTTGCATAGCTAGACATGTACAACATATACTGAATTACTTATCTCCCAAGAAGGAATGGGTGACAAGGGAGGAAGGAAATGGATCTGAAATTCGAGGTCATAACATTAAATGTTTCAAATATATATATAAATACTAAAAAAAAAAAAAAAAAAGAATCATCCCTTCCCATCAAATTCAACCTGTGCCCTCTATCCATGTATACCTGTAAACATATGCCCATATACCCTTCTTCAGTTATTTTCATAATGAGAAAGATTTCATCAGACACAGTTATTGTTTTTCCATGTAGGAATGTAAATAGGTCAACTTTGATAAGTTCCTTTTGATTTCTTTTCCTTGATTACCTTTTCAAGCATCTCTTGTTTCTTGTGTCTGAATGTCAAATTTTCTATTCAACTCTGCTTTTTTCCTCAAGAATGCTTGAAAGTCCTTTATTCCACTGAATGACCATATTTCCCCCTGAAACAAGATGCTCAGTTTTGCTGGGTAGGTTACCCTTGCCTTCAATCCCAGCTCTTTTGCCCTGTGGAATATCATATTCCATGCTCTTCAGTCCCTCAGTGTAGAAGCTGCCAGGTCCTGGGCTATTCTGATTGTGTTTCCACAGTATTGAAATTGTTTCTTCCTGGCTGCTTGGAGTATTTTCTCCTTGATCTGGGAATTCTGGAACCTGGCTATAATGTTCCTGGGAGTTTTCTTTTTGGGATCTTTTTCAGGAGGCGATTGGTGAATTCTTTCAACCTCTATTTCCCCCTCTGGGTCTAACTCATCAGGGCAATTTACCTTGAGAATTTCTTTAAGGATGATTTCTAGGTTCTTTCTTTGATCATGGCTTTCAAGTAATCCAATAATTTTTAAATTATCTCTCCTGGATCTATTTTCCAGGCCAGTGGTTTTTCCCATAAGATATTTCACATTGCCTTCTATTCTTTCATTTGTTTGGATCTTTTTAACAGCATCTTGATTTCTCATAAAGTCACTAGCTTCCATTTGCTCCAGTCTAGCTCCAAGGGAATGAATCTCCTCATTGAGTTTTTGATATTCTTTTTCCATCTTGCAAATTAGGCTTTTTAAGGCATTCTTCTCTTCATTGCCTTTCTGAGCCTCTTTTGCCATTTGAGTTAGTCTATTTTTTAAGGTGTTATTTTCCTCAGTCAGGCTGTTGACTGTCATTTCGTACTTTTCTTGCATCTTTTTCA
The DNA here is from genome assembly GCA_011680675.1 of Gymnobelideus leadbeateri. Classification (NCBI taxonomy): domain Eukaryota; kingdom Metazoa; phylum Chordata; class Mammalia; order Diprotodontia; family Petauridae; genus Gymnobelideus; species Gymnobelideus leadbeateri. The sequence goes on from WOXC01010900.1 coordinate 24,752, forward strand.
TTTCTCTTCCCAAATTTTCCCCCACTACTCTTATCTGCTTCTTAAGATCCTCTATGGCCTGTAGCCAGCTTGTATTTTCATTTGGGCCTTTTGGTGCAGGAGTTCTGACCTCACAGTCCTCCTCCATGCTTTGATCCTCTTTGCCCCTAAAATAGGAGTCCAATGTTGAATTTTTCTGTTTATTTTGTTTCTTTTTCCTAGGCATGTTGCCACTTAATTACTTGATTTTGTGGCTTGTTGCCACAGTAGGACTATGCCACCAGACAGGAGAGCTTCTGTCCCAAACGTTGGGGTCTTCACAACTTCTGCTGGCTGGGTGGCCTCTGTAAAGCCTCCACCTGCTCTGGCAAATTGGATACCGACCCCAAACATCCTCCCCAGACCACAATCCAGATCCAGGCAGCTTAAGGCAAGAGTGATTAACCCCCAGACTGATTGCTGGATCTCCCTACAGTTTTCAGACCAGGAGCTAAAGCCACCAGTGAAGCTGCAAAATGGCTTCTGTACTGTTTCTTCAGCAGCTTTTCGCCCCTAGGGGAGGAAGCCGACGCATTCCCCAAATACTGGTCCCAAAGTCCATAGGGAACTAACCTCTCACTTTGTCCTAGGCATATCTATGCTGATAATTCTGGAATCACCACAGCTGCTGGTGTTCTGGGGTCCCTCCAGCAGGCTGCTGGCCCAGCCGCCCTCAGGCTAAAACCTTGGCTCAAGCGCGCCTGGGCTCCACTCCCAGAGCGCTGGCCTGTCGGTTCCCAGCGCGATGTGCTGCCAGCTCTCAGAGGGCTGCGCTAGCCGCTCCCTGCAGAGCTTCTGGGTTCTCCTCAGCGGGAGGTTAGTTTCTCTGTGTAGTTCTATGGGTGCTAGGGCTCCAGAAGTTGTTCAGAGTCCCCTTTTACATGCTTTGGACGTTGTGTGGGGCAGAGAACCTTGGAAGTGCTGTTTCTACTCTGCCATCTTTAAAAGTTTTTATTTTTAAAAAATATTTACTGTTATTTCATGGAATCATTGAATTGTTTGTTCCAATTGTATTTTTTCAGGGAGTCTTCTACTTAGATAAGGTTTCCAAAATTCTGTTCTAAGCTATGTATTCTCTTTTAAATTTTTTCCTCAAGAACTCTAATATCCCTTTTTATCTTTTGCCTTATTGTTTCTTGCCATGTTTGTAGTCTTTGAATGCCAGACCATTCTTTTTTCTGGGTCTTTCCCTTGGTGTTTTGATGGGTTTTTGCCCTTCCTATACTTAGCATTTACATAGCACTTTAAGGTTTGCAAATATTATCAAGTTTTATTGTCACAACAACCCTGGAAAGCAGATACTATTATTACTATTATTATTATTATTGTCATTTTACAGATGAGGAAACTGAGAAAGATAAGTGTTTTTCCCAAGATCACATTGTTGCAAGTATATGAAACCAGGTGTGAATTCAGTTCTTCCTGATTTCAGGCTTAGTGCTCTATTCACTATACCACTAAGTTGCCTCCTTTTTCTTGTACAAACCCTCCTGACTGGGGTCCTAACAGACTCCAATCAAATGTCATAGATTAGCCTGGTATTAGACCTCCTACAAGGCTCCTGTGCATTGACCTTGTTTCACTGCACCTTTCCACCTGCTCATAAACAGGTTGGTTGGGAAGTATACCTCTAAGCAATATTTCAAGCCTCCTAGTGACCCTCAGGTGGTGTGGGCTGGCTAGGTACTAATCCTTTCTCTTTGTCTCCAGTGAAGGCTGTCAGTCACCGCCAGACCCTCTAGTTTGTTGTGGGTGTGGTATGGGTGGCTAGGGTTCCCAGAAGGCCAAGGTGAGTGAACTTTGTCTGTCCATGTCTCTGTGCAGTGAACTGTGGATGTTGGTTCTGTTCCTTGCAGCTCTGACAGGCCAGTGTTGAAATCCCATTGACTTTAGATCCCAGTTTCTTATTCCCCTGCCTTGTCTCTGCTTAAAGTGACCACAGACTTCTGGAAGTATTCTTATATAATTCTGGATTGATTGGAAGAGATTATTGTTAAGCCTCTTTGCTTTTTGGGTTTTTGTTGTTTTTACTCCTGGTGAATTTTTAGAACTTTGCTGGAGTGTCTGTGGGAAAGCTACACTCCGCTATGACCTTTCATGCCATCATTTTAATCACAAGTGCCCATGTCTCTTTTTAAAGTTTCACAATGTTCTATGAGCAAATAGTCTGACAGTTTTGGGTGTTAGGCATCTCAGATTGTGTTAAACTTGGAACTTAAATCCATGGGCAAAATCCTTAACTCCTCATGGCACTGTCCTGGTAACTCCAAGTCTTTACCCAATTTTCTTTGCCCATATGCACTCTTTATTGGTACCCAAGTCCAAATTGAACCCTGTTGCTTATGTAATCTTGCTGGAAAGCATAGAAGTAAGTCAGATTACTTGCACTGTCTTCTTTGAGACACTAAGAGAAGGTGGAAAGAGAATTGCTATAAATACTACTTATTGATTATTGTTTGAGAGAGAAGGGAGGAAAGAGGAGAAACCTCAGTCTTGGTGCCTTCATTTAAGCTGTTCTCTGTGTGTTTCAAAGGATTCGTGGTCTATCTTTCTCTTTACCAACTCCTTACCAGCTTTCAATGCTATTTTTACAAGGTGACCTGAGGAGGTCAGTTCATGTAACATTCCAATGTGTTTATGAGCAGCCTTCAACACTGCTCTGTTCCTGTTTGTACAAACACACCCACATGTGTTGGGTCCCAAGGGGGAAATAGAACAACTGATTTTAATTAATTTTAATTAAATAAATTAATTAGAAGTTATGTAAAATTCAGAGATGTGTATGTGGAGGGGGAGAGCCCATATTTTAACCCTATAACAAATATTCTTTCTGAGCTAGTCTAATCTTTGGGGTCTGAATCAGAGGTAAAAGAAAGTTTGTTGTATAGAAATAACCCATTGTTTTCTTTATTCCTCTCCTACCTTTAGCTTTGTGTGAGGGCTATAGTAGGAATAATAGACGGTCACTGCAAGATCCTTTCAGCCTACAAGGCTCCTCTATTCCTCTTCTACTGCCTATGACAGCTAGGTAACACAATTGATTTGAGAACTGGGCCTGGAGTCAGGCCTCAGTTCAAATCTGGCCTCAGACACTTCTAGTTCTCTGACTCTAGGCAAGTCACTTAACTTCTGTCTGCCTCAATGTCTGCAGGTATAAGATGGGACTAATAATGGTACCTACTCACATGGTCAATGTGAGGGTCAAAGGAGATAGTTTAGTGCCTGTCAAATAGTAGGCACTAAATGTTCACTTCCCTTTGGGATCCCATTCTGCCCAGCTATTCCTGTTCTTTCTTCCGGTCCCTCGTAGCCAGCCTGGAACAAAACTTGCTTGCTAAGTTTTTTAAAAAATTAATTATGTATATATTTCAGGTTACATTCTGTGTTCTGAGTGCCTCTCTTCTTCCTCTCAACTCTGCATTAGAGAAGGCCAAAATTTGACATAGCTTTATATATGTGGAACCATATAATACATACTTCCATATATCAGTTCTTTCTCTGGAGGTGGATAGGATTTTCCTTTATAAGTCCTTTGTAGTTGATTTGAATGATTATGTTACTCAGAATAGCTTAGTCATGCAGGATTACTCTTGGAACAGTACTGCTATTTCCATACACAACTTTCTCTTGGTTTTACTCATTTCACTCTGCATTGTTTCATACATGTTTTTCTAAAACCAACCTGCTTGTCATTTCTTACAGCACATTGTATTCCATCGTAATTATATACCACAACATATTCAGCCATTCTCAAACTGGTGAGCATCTACTTAATTTCCAATTCTTTGCTACCACAAAGAGAGCTGCTATAAATATTTTTAGAACATACACGTTCTTTTCTTTTTTCCTTGATCACTTTGGGAAACATACCTAATATTAGTATATTGCTGGGTCAAAGGGCATACACTGTTTTATAACTCTTTGATATAATTCCAAATTGATCTCCAAAATGGTTTCAGCTCACAATTTCACCAACAGTATATTAGTATCCCAATTTTTCCATATCCCCTTCAACATTTGTCATTTTCCCCTTCTGTCATTTTAGTCAGTCTGATAGGTGTGAGATGGTACCTCAGAATAGTTTTAGCTGGCATTTCTTTAATCAGTAATGTTAGAGATAAATATTTAAATTACATCTGATTTCTACTGTATTGATTTTATAATGTAATTAGTATTTATGCTTCATTGATTTTTAGAATTGTCAGTATCTGCCATAAAAGACTATCTTAGTCTGAATTGGCTCATAGGCATGGTTGAAAGGGAGTAGTGTTATGGCTTTCAACTAGCCCCTAAGACATTAACTTGCTAACTAGTTTAACCTAGGACTCCTGCTTTGTTTACCTGTGAATAAAGAACTAGCTTAAGCAGGGCTCCTCCCCAAGGGATGGATCTCCTGTTCTGGTCTCTCCTTGTCAAAATTAAGGGAGGTTTGGTTTCCCTAAAGGGACAGCTAACCTGGATGATAGTGATTGGAGTGGTTCTGATTTTCTAACAAAGACCACTAGAGGTAGTTGAGGCCCATGAAGCAATTGATATTTCTTAATTATCAGAGAGTGGCATGATCAGCCACACCTGAAGACTTACCCACTTTGCCCAGTGTAAGGCTTACCAACTACCCCAGATCCATCTCCTTTTGGGTCTCAATGCTCTTTTCCGTTCCAGTGGGATCCCTGGCTTTGCTGAGGTGGCCAGAATGATGCACTTTATTGTTTATGTCACTGTCAGTAAACTCTTATCTTGCCCAGAAATCTTGCCTCAGGGGGTCATTTTTGATGTTGCTCAATTGTGTTCAATTCTTCCTGACCCCACTTGGGGTTTTCTTGGCAAAGATACTGGAGAGGTTTGCCATTTCCTTCTCTAGCTCATTTTACAGATGAGGAAACTGAGGCAAACAGGGTTAAGTGACTTGTTCAGGGTCACACAGCTAGTAAGTATCCTATTTGAACTCAGGAAGATGAGTCTTCCTTATTTAAGGCCTGGCACTCTATACACTATGTCACCACCTAGCTGCTCATTTTAGATGTCATTTTCCCTGCCACAATAATGGTTGAGAGCATTTATTCACATGACTATATTTAGCTTTGATTTCTTCTTCAAAAAACTGCTTGTTCATATGCTTTTACCCTTTACCAGTCAGCAAATTCTTATACTCATATTCTCGAATAAATTAGACGAAATTCTCTACACATTTGAGATATGAGGACTTTATCCAAGAAACTGGCTATAAAATTTCCCCTCACCCCCCCCCCAATTTTCTCTTTTCCTTCTAATCTTGGCTACATTGGTTTTATTTATACAAATTCTTTTTAATGTAATGCAAACAAAGTCATCCATTTTACATCCCACAATGCTACCTCTTGACAACTCATAAATTCTTCTCTTATCCATAAATCCGATAAGTAATATTTTCCATGCTCCCTTGATTTATTTATGAGATTTTCCTTTTTGTCTATGTCATGCATCCATTTTCCTCTTATCTTGGTAAACAGTGTATGATATTGATCTGTACAGAGTTTATACCAGATTGCTTTCCAGTTTTCCCAGCAATTTTTATGATATAGTGAGTCCTTATCTTTGCATTTATCAAACAGGAGGTTACTACAGTCATTTACTACTATGTATTATATTGTGGTGTATGGGGTGTTCAGAGAGGACTAGCATCTCTGGTGTGGGGGCTTGCTGAGCCCTTATTAGGGCTGCTCATCCACCTTTAGTGTCCACCTGTCACCCAACTTTCATCTGTGGCTCCAAGACATATAGCCTGTGTAGCTGCCACACCCTGGTAAAACCAACCAGGCAGACAGGATAAACCAGGTAGAGTATAGCTGACAGACCTCAAACCTGTTGTTGAGAGAGAGGGGATGTCTACCCCAAGCATGTGAAGACTTGAGGATGAGAACAATTCATTCCAATGGCCATGAAGGTGGCTGAAGCAGGTACTGTGGAGCTCTAAGCTCCATTAGTCATTGAAGACACCAACATCATCCACTTCATCCTAAGCCATGACTAGTTGTCTTGACTTTTGTCCTGTCCTTGGACTTTGATGACTCTGGAAGAGAAAGGTCAATGGCTTTGTGCAACACTGTCTCATTCAAAACCAACTCATCACAAATCAAGACATCACTCTCATGATGTCACTGGTCTTTGAAAATGAAGGACAAATAACAAACTGTGTATTGTATACACAGAGTATTCTACTGACCCACTATTCTGTTTCTTAGCTAGTATTAGATAGTTTTGATAATTACTACCTCATAGTACAGTTTAAGATCTGGTCCTACTAGACCTATACTGTTCAAATATATATATATATATATATATATGCGTATGTGTGTATGTATATGTATGTGTATATATATGTGTGTGTGTGTGTGTGTGTGTGTGTGTGTGTGTGTATGTCCTTTGATATTCTTGACCTTTTGCTTGTCCAAATGAATTTTTCTAGTTCAACAAAATGATTTTTGGTAGTTTAATCAGGATGGCATTGAATAAGTAGATTAGGTAGAATTGTCATTTTTATTGTATTGTGCTGCTTCTTAATCTCATTGATGGTGAGGCTGGTCCTGACATAAAATTTAAGCCTCCCTTTTAGAAATGAAGTTTGAGAGACAATGAAGTATGGGGAAAATAGTACTAGGCTTAGGGTAAGAAGACCTGATTTCAAATTCTGAATCTATCACTTAGCTGTGTGACTGTTGGCGTATCACTCAACCTTATTTCCTCACCCACAAAATAAAGGTAATAATGCTTGTACGTACAAGGGTAGTACATATAAGTTGCCTCAAAGGGTGATCCTGAAGGAAGAACTTTAAATTATATAGAAATGTAAACCATATTACTATACTATACTCTCTGTCTCTCTCTGCCTCTGTCTGTCTGTGTGTCTCTCTGTCTCTCTCTGCCTCTCTGCCTCTGTCTGTCTGTCTGTCTGTCTCTGTGTGTGTGTATCTCTCTCTCTGCCTGTCTGTGTATGTCTCTCTCTGCCTCTGTCTTAAGGTTTGAAGGTTGGTTTCACATTTGTACATTTCTTTCATTCTCATTTAATTTCTTTCTCCTTCAGAAAGTGTTGTGAGCTGTAGAAGTATATTTTTTTTTCCCTCAGGAGATTTCTGGTGTGTCCGCTTCTGGTGTTGAGCAAAACCACAAGTAACAGAGGCTTGAGGACAGAGAAAAAATGAAAAATATAGGGTTAGCTGAATCTTGTGAAGTGCCTAAAATGTTTTGGTTTAGATAGCAGGGAAATGACCTACATTTATTCAATTTTTCTTGAGTCTACTTGCCCAATTCTCTTTCCCAAAGGAAGAATTTTGAAAACAGGAAGGATGTATTCCCAAACCAATTTACTCTGTCAGCATATTCTAGAGTTCATTCATAATGTGGGAAAGCAGCTAAGCTTTCCAAAGAGTTTCTTCTTTGCTGACACCCTCTTCTCAGCACAATTCCTGGAACATAGTAGGTATTTAATAAATGCTAGATGACTGACTGACTCCTTGCTGAGTCTTTATCAAACTGACATTATGGAAATGTGTCTTCACAATTCCAAAATAATAACCGTGACATAAAACGAGCAAAGGAAGATAAGTTATATAGTCATGGGAATTAGAAGGAGAATATTGAAGGAATAATTGACAGGAATTATGTAAATAATTATATATTATAATCATATTCAATAATAATAGGAAGGTTCAGCCTTCTACCTCTCAAACTATGGGCCAACATAGTGTGATAATCAACATAACCACTGATCTGAACCTTAGAGATAAGTCAAAATTAGCATTTGGGTAGAAACTAGATGCAGTAAATACTTTTATTTTATCCTGCATAAAATTTATCTTAAGATTGGCATGATCTTCAATAATATCCTCAGTTTCCTGTATAAAGCAACCAAAAAGAGTGGTAAGAGATAGTTTTATCTCCTTTAAAGAGCCATCACTGAAGCCCTATATGTGTCCCTGCCTCTCTGTCTCTGTCTCTCTGCCTCTCTGTCTGTCTCTTTCTGTCTCTCTCCCTCTGCCTCTCTCTCTCTGTCCATCTGCCTCTCTCTGTCTCTGTCTCTGTGTGTGTGTGTCTCTCTCTGTGTCTCTGTCTGTGTCTCTGTCTGTGTCTGTCTGTGTCTCTGTCTGTGTGTGTGTCTCTGTGTGTGTATCTCTCTGTCTCTCTCTTTCTGTCTGTTTGTCTCTCTGTGTCTCTGTGTATGTCTCTGTCTGTCTGTCTGTCTGCCTCTCTCTGTCTGTCTGTCTGCCTGTCTGTCTCTCTCTATATATAGCTTCTCTATAAAGTGGAGGAAGTGAATTTACTGACTCTAGTTGTGACCATAGACATTAGATAAATGGTTCACGGTGTGAAGCAATTGACCTAGTGGAATCAGTCTGGATTTGTTTTCTTATCTCAGTGATATGATGAGGAATAGAATCAATCATAAGGAGAGGACCTTGTCACCTACTTGAATGACTCTGTGGAAAGAGAGTTGGGGATAAGGGTATAACTGTATCCTCTGCAAACATTTGGTCCCAACTGAAAAGAATTCTACCCATAGTAAAAAGGCAATCAATGACATTTTATCCCTATGACTTAACAGAATTTTGGCTCCAGAAGGAAAAGGACACTTTATGACTCCAGCCTCTCCTTTCTCTGTCTTTCTGTCTCTCTGTCTCTCTCTGTCTGTCTGTCTCTCTGCCTCTGTGTCTCTCTGTCTCTGTTTCTGTCTCTGTCTTTCTGTCTCTGTCTGTCTGTCTCTCTCTCTCTGTCTCTTCCTCCCTCCCTCCTCCCTTCCTTCCCTTCCTCCTTTCTTTCCTTTTTTTTTCTTTTTGTAGGGCAATTGGGGTTAAGTGACTTGACCAAGGTCACAGGGCTAGTTTTTGTGTTAAGTGTCTGAGGTCATATTTGAACTCAGGTTCTCCTGACCCCAGGGCCAGTGCTCTATTCACTGGGCCACCTAGCCACCCCCAGCCTCTAACTTTTTCATGTGGGAAGGATCCCTTACCCAGTTTTCAGAATGGCATTTTAGTGAAAGCCACATGAGACTGTAGCATTGAATAAAGCTATGAGATTTGGTTCTAAAGGTAAGCATTCATTAGTGTAGGGCACCAAATGAAATACTCCCACACATCCTCCAGCATTGCTGTCCTTGAGCAAGTGGGATTATTACCCAAGGAATGATTTCATTTTAAATAGACCAATAAAAGCCATCTGAATAGTTTTCAATAGATTTGAATGTTCCAGGGTTAGAAGAGGCACTTCTACTAGACTTAATAACTCTTGGCCATAAGAAGATTACTGCCACCATCATTAATATTATTATACCCTTTGAAAATAGATATTCTGCTATTCCACTTGCCAGAGGAGATAAAATTGAAAAAAAAATAAAATAGTGTATAGTATCTGACTCAGGAAGGCCATAGACTATATAATAATGCAATGATAGTCAAAGCTCTTTGGGGTAGAGATCCAACTAATAATTCAATATTATTATCAATTTGAAAATCAATTCCAGGTACACAAATCTCATGAGGAAATTAATGGTATGGGACTTGATTGGATGGAGTGGAGACATATCTATGTCTATCTCTATCTGTAACACATTACCAGGGTGAGATAATATGCAGAATAGATATAATTTTTAAATTGTTTTAGCAGAGCAAGAATGATTTTATCCTTATTTAAATTGAGGGGTAATATTTTACTTTATTTTTATTTTTATTTTTTTTATTTTTTTTAATTAAACAAATGCTTTATTAACTTCTGGTTTACATCATTCATTTCCACCAGATTATGAGTTACATTTCCCCCCCATTTTTTCCCTACCCACCACCCCAGAATAGCAGTCCCACTAGATATCCCCTCATCCAATCTGCTCTCTCTCATATCTTCTCCCATACCCCCTTCGACTTTGCCATTAGGGCAAGGTGAATCTCTGAGCCCCAATGCCTGGACATCTTATGAAACATTTAATTTTAAAACTTCGATTTTCAGATCCATTCCCTTCCTCCCTTGTCACCCACTCCCTCTGAGAAGATAAGCAATTCAGTATGTGTTGTACATGTATAGCTATGCAAAACATTACCATAGTAGATATATTGTAAAAGACTGCTTATATTTCCCTCCCACCAATCTCACCTCCCACCTGGTCCATTCCCTACTTTGATCCTGTCCCTCTTTGATAGTGGGTACTTCCAACATCCCCTCCCCCCAGAATGCCCTCCCCTCCATCATCCCCCCTCTCATCCCCCTTTCCCCTACTCAGGAGAGTGAATGAGGGTAAGATATTCCATTTAGTATGTATGTGATTCTCTCCTTAAGCCAACTTCAATGAGAATATGCTTTTGCCTTTTTGCCTTCCTGTTTTCCCCTCCTCTGCAACTACTTCCCCTTGCCTCTTCTACATGAGATAGTTTACCCTACCCTGTATCTCTCCATCTCCTCTTGCCACTTTCCTCTCTCACCTCTTGACTTCACCCCTTAAGAATCACCTCTTCCTTGGGGCGGCTAGGTAGCACAGCGAGCAGAGCACCAGCCCCAGAGCCAGAAGGACCCGAGCTTGGATCCGGCCCCAGACACCCAACACAGCCATGTGACCCCGGGGAAGTCACCCAACCCCAATTGCCCTCCAAAAAAAAATAATCATCCCTTCCCATCAAATTCAACCTGTGGCCTCTATCCATGTATACCTGTGAACATATGCCATGTACCCTTCTTCAGTTATTTTCATAATGATAAAGGTTTCATCAAACACAGTTATTGTTTTTCCATGTAGGACTGTAAATAGTCCAACTTTGATAAGTTCCTTTTGATTTCTTTTCCTTGATTGCCTTCTCAAGCATCTCTTGCTTCTTGTGTCTGAATGTCAAATTTTCTATTCAACTCTGGTGTTTTCATCAAGAATGCTTGAAAGTCCTCTATTCCACTGAATGACAATATTTTCCCCTGAAATAAGATACTCAGTTTTGCTAGGTAGGTGACCCTTGGCTTCAATCCCAGCTCTTTTGCCCTCTGGAATATCATATTCCATGCTCTTCAATCCCTCAGTGTAGAAGCTGCCAGGTCCTGGGCTATTCTGATTGTGTTTCCACAATATTGAAATTGTTTCTTCCTGGCTGCTTGGAGTATTTTCTCCTTGATCTGGGAACTCTGGAACCTGGCTATAATATTCCTGGAAGTTTTCTTCTGGGGATCTTTTTCAGGAGGTGATCTGTGGATTCTTTCAACCTCTATTTTGCCCTCTGGGTCTAAAACATCAGGGCAATTTTCCTTGAGAATTTCTTTAAGGATGATTTCTAGGTTCTTTCTTTGATCATGGCTTTCAGGTAGTCCAATAATTTTTAAATTATCTCTCCTGGATCTATTTTCCAGGTCAGTGGTTTTTCCCATAAGATATTTCACATTGCCTTCTATTCTTTCATTTGTTTGGATCTGTTTAATAGTATCTTGATTTCTCATAAAGTCACTAGCTTCCATTTGCTCCAGTCTAACTCTGAAGGAATGAATCTCCTCAGTGAGCTTTTGAGATTCTTTTTCCATCTGGCAAATTCGACTTTTTAAAGCATTCTTCTCCTCATTGCCCTTTTGGGCCTCCTTTGCCATTTGAGTTAGTCTATTTTTTAAGGTGTTATTTTCCTCAGTCAGGCTGTTGACTGTCATTTCATACTTTTCTTGCATCTTTTTCATTTCTCTTCCCAAATTTTCCCCCACTTCTCTTATCTGCTTCTTAAGGTCCTCTATGGCCTGTAGCCAGCTTGTATTTTCATTTGGGGCTTTTGGTGCAGGAGTTCTGACCTCACAGTCCTCCTCCATGCTTTGAGCCTCTTTGCCCCTAAAATAGGAGTCCAATGTTGAACTTTTCTGTTTATTTTGTTTCATTTGCCTAGGCATGTTGCCACTTAATTACTTGATTTTGGGGCTTGTTGCCACAGTAGGACTCTGCCACCAGACAGGGGAGCTTCCACCCAAATGTGGGGTCTTCACAACTTCTGCCAGCTGGGTGGCCTCTGTAAAGCCTCCACCCACTCTGGCAAGTTGGATACCCACCCCAAACTTCACCACCCCCAGACCACAATCCAGATCCAGGCAGTTTAAGGCAAGAGCGATTAACCCCCAGACTTATTGCTGGATCTCCCTACAGTTCGCAGACCAGGAGCTAGAGCCACTACTGACACTGCAAAATGGCTTCTGTGCAGCTGTTTCTTCAGCAGCTTTTTGCCCCCAGGGGAGGAAGCCACATGTTCCCCAAATACTGGTCCCAAAGTCCATAGGGCACTAACCTCTCACTTTGTCCTAGGCATATCTGTGCTGATAATTCTGGAATCGCCACAATTGCTGGTGTTCTGGGGTTCCTCCAGCTGGCTGAAGGCCCGGCCGCCCTGGGGCTAAAACGGAGGACCTGGGCTCAGCTCTGCGTGCTGAGCTGTTGGTTCCCAGGGCGCTGTGCTGCCTGCTCTCAGAGTGCTGCGCTGGCCGCTCCCTGCAGGGCTGCTGGGCTGTCCTCAGGAAAAGGTTAGCTTCTCTGTGCCGTTCTGTGGGTGCTGTGGCTCCAGAAGTTGTTCGGAGCCCCCTTTCACATTGTTTGAAATTTGTGTGTGGCAGAGCACATTGGAAATGCTGTTTCTACTCTGCCATCTTGAATATTTTACTTTATAGAGGACCAATCCATAAATTGTTTTATTTTGCTTGTTGTGTTTAAATAATATACAGATATTGTTGAAAGTACACATGTACATATTTTAAGCTCACATTAAAATGTCATCAATATCATATATGTTAGAAAATTCTTAAATGAATCATTAGACAACAATACCTATGAGTCTACATGTCAAGATTCTCCCATCCTTCAATGAGCTACTCCTAATCCAAGTCAGATATCAACAGTGTCATCACTAAGGATGTGCATGGGTGTATTTAGGGATAATTACTGCTGTGTGGAGTTGAGGTAGAGTAGAGACTGAGGTCATAGGACTTGATAAAGCTGAGGATGTGGGAGGTTGGAATATTTGAAGGGAACAGGAATTGAGGTGGAGAAAGACACTTCTGTTCTGGGACTATTCATTCTCCCACTAAGCAAGACTGCTTTTCTGCTGCCTACCAAATATCACTCCTCTTTTGATTGTCCAAGGAAATATTAAACTCTTTCAGTAAAACTGTTCCCCAGCCCAGGGGCTGCTGAGTTTTCTCAGATCTGCTTCTTTGGCTGTATTTTGAGGGGTTTCCAACTTTGAGGTGATAGATGGCATCTAATCCACTCATCTCATTAGCAAAGCTTTTGCTCCAATTCACAATTTCAAGTTGCAAATGGTAGAGAAGACTCAGGTCTTTTTGTGACCCATTTCTGAGGACTCTTCTCAGAACTACTTGAAGGTCTTATCTTACCCCTTGGAGATCTGATCTTGACCCATCCTTCTTCTTTAAAAGAGTCTCTTGAGTGAAATGACTCAACTTTATCTTACACTGAGAAATCAAAATCTCTGCTTCTGTTATCCAAGGCACAAATAGGCAACATACAATTGTTCTATAGTTACAAGTAGTTGCATCAGAGTCTCAGTCTTAAAGTCTTCATTTCCAGCATATGTAAATTAGATCATTAGAAATAGGACACTTTGGGTGGAGCCAAGATGGCTGAGTAGAAACAGCTCATCCAAGCCACTCTGCCCCCACATTCCCCCCAAACGATGGAAAAGGGGACTCTGAACAACTTCTGGAGCCCCAGCACCCACAGAACGACACAAAGAAGCTAAACTCCCACTGAGGACAGCCCAGCAGCCCTGCAGGAAGGACCAGCGTAGTGGTTTGGGACCTGGCAGCGTGCAGCATGCAGAGCGCAGGAGCCGAGCCGAGCCGAGCCGAGCCCAGGTCCACATGAGCTGAGGTTTTAGCCCCAGGGCGGCAGGGCCAGCAGCCAGCTGGAGGAACCCCAGAACACCAGGAGCTGTGGCGACTCCAGAATTATCAACATAGACTTCCCTGGGACAAAGTAAGAGGTTAGTGTCCTATGGACTTTGGGACTGGTATTAGGGAATGCGTCGGCTCCCTCCCCTAGGGGCTAGAAGCCACTGAGGACAAACGCCATTTTGTAGTTTTCAGAGGCAGCTCCCGCTCCCAGCCTGCAAATTTGTAGGGAGATCCAGCGATCAGTCTTGGGGGGTAATCGCTCTTGCTTTAACCTCCCTGGAGCTGGATTGTGATCTAGGGTGGAAGTCGTGGGTGGGTTTACAGCTTGCCAGAAACGGAAGTTGCCCCCCACACGTCCGGGACGAAAATTCCTCTATCTGGCCTTAAAGCCATAGTGTGGCAACAAGCCCAAAAGTCAAGCAATTAAGTGGCAACATGCCAAGGCAAAGGAAACAGAAAAATGCAACCCTAGACTCCTATTTTGGGGGCATAGAGCGGGAAAAGGACTGTGAGGTCAGAAGTCCTGCTCCAAAAGCTCCAGGGGAAAACATGAGCGGGTTGCAGGCCATAGAGGACTTAAGAAGGACTTTAAAAATCAAATAAGAGAAGTGGAGGAAAAATTGGAAAGAGAAATGAGAAGGATACAGGAAAAGTATGAAATGAGGGTCAACAGCCTGACTGAGGAAAACAACACCTTAAAAAATAGACTAACTCAGATGGCAAAGGAGGCCCAAAAGGGCAATGAGGAGAAGAATGCCTTAAAAAGTCAAATTTGCCAGATGGAAAAAGAATCTCAAAAGTTCACTGAGGAGATTCATTCCTTCAGAGTTAGACTGGAGCAAATGGAAGCTAATGACTTTATGAGAAATCAAGATGCTGTTAAGAAGATCCAAACAAATGAAAGATTAGAAGGCAATGTGAAATATCTCATGGGAAAAACCACTGACCTGGAAAATAGATCCAGGAGAGACAATTTAAAAATTATTGGACTACCTAAAGCCATGATCAAGGAAAGAACCTAGAAATCACCCTTCAAGAAATTCTCAAGGAAAACTGCCCTGATGTTTTAGATCCAGAGGGCAAAATAGAGGTTGAAAGAATCCACAGATCACCTCCTGAAAAAGACCCCAAAAAGAAAACTCCCAGGAATATTATAGCCAGCTTCCAGAATCCCCAGATCAAGGAGAAAATACTACAAGCAGCCAGGAAGAAACAATTTCAATATTGTGGAAACACAATCAGAATAGCCCAGGACCTGGCAGCTTCTACACTGAGGGATCAAAGGGCATGGAATATGATATTCCAGAGGGCAAAAGAACTGGGAATGAACCCAAGGGTCACCTACCCAGCAAAACTGGGTATTTTGTTTCAGGGGAAAATATGGTCATTCAGTGGAATAGAGGACTTTCAAGCATTCTTGAGGAAAAAACCAGAATTGAATAGAAAATTTGACATCCAGACACAAGAAGCAAGAGATGCCTGAGAAGGTAATCAGGGAAAAGAAATCAAAAGGAACTTATCAAAGTTGAACTATTTGCATTCCTATATGGAAAAGCAATAACTGTGACTGATGATATCTTTCTCACTATGAAAATAATGGAAGAAGGGGGTGTGGTCATATGAATACATATGTGAATGTGTGTGTATATGGTTACAGTTATATATGGATAGAGGGCATAAGTTGAATTTGTTGGGAAGGGAGAATACTCAAGGGATGAAATTATGAGGTGAGAGAGGAAAGTGGCAAGAGGAGATGGGGAGAGACAGGGTAGGGTAAACTATCCCATGCAGAAGAAGCAAGGGGAAGTGGTTGCAAAAGAAGGGGAGAATAAGGAAGGCTAAAAAGGCAAAACCACATTCACATTGAATTTGGTTCAGGGAGAAAATGACATACAAACTAAATGGGATATCTCAACCTGCAGCAGGATAGGGGGAAGGGGGATGAGAGGAGGGATGATGGATGGGAGGGCATCCTTGTGGGGAGGGGAGGTTGGAAGTACCCACTATAGAAGAGGGACAGGATCAAGTAGGGAATGGACCAGGTGGGGGGTGGGATGAGTGGGAGGGAATTATAAGCAGCCTTGTACAATATATCTACTATGATAATGTTTTGCATAGCTAGACATGTACAACATATACTGAATTACTTATCTCCCAAGAAGGAATGGGTGACAAGGGAGGAAGCAAATGGATGTGAAACTTGAGGTCGTAACATTAAATGTTTCAAATATATATAAATACTATTATTAATACTCTTTTGCTTGTAATAGGGAGATAAGATGTACAGGCATTGGGATGCAAAGACTCACCTTCCTCTAATGGAAAAGTCGATGGGGGTATGGAAGAAGGTATGGGAGAGAGCAGATTGGAGGAAGCGATATCTTGTGGGATTACTGTTCTGGGAGGTTGGGTAGGGGAATAATGGGGGGAAAATGATTGTAACTCAAAATGTGGTGGAAATGAATGATGTAAAACAGAAGTTAATAAAGCAGCTGTTTAAAAAAAAAAAAAGAAATAGGACACTTTGGTCAGCTTTGCTCTGAGTGGGTGGCTTGCTTTTTTTTATTTCTCACATAGCCATATCTGATTCTTCTCATTTTGATCAATAAAATTGTCCCAATCAAAAAGAAGTACCATCTTATACTTGGAAAAAGGAACTCCTACCAATGTATCTAACAAATGACCAAAAGTCTTTACTTAAAGACCTCCTCAGGCTGCCCCTTTTGCTTTGGAATAGCTCAAATTGCTAGGAATTTCTTCCATATATTCAGCTGAAATCTACCTTTTTGGCATTTCCGATCTTTGTTCTGGAGTTAAATAGAACAAGCCTGATCTCTCTTCAAAGTGACAATGCTTAAAGTATTTTAAGATAGTTATCATGTTCTTCCCTTAGTCTTCTCTTCTCCAGGGTTAACTCCCCACCCTTCCCCCCAGTTCATTCAACCAACCCTTATATCTCATGATCTTAAGGGCCTTCTTCACATTTTTAGTTTTCCTTCTCTGAATGTTCTATTTTATACGTTGTCTTCTGAAAATGGGGTATTCAGAACTAAACATAATATCTCAGATGTAGTCTGATGAGGATAAAGTATAATGGAATTACAATCTCTCCATGGAAATTATTTCTCTCTTAATATAGTTATATTATGTTGCTAACTCATAGTAAATTTGAAGACAGCTAAAACCCCTGATTCTTTTTCAAATAGCAGCATTTTACTCCCATCTCTGCCGTGTTGTTTTTATAAATTTAACAATCTGATAAAAGAGGTGCTTGCATGCATGTGCACACACACACACACACACACACACACACACATTCTGAAGACCATAACCCCTTAAAAATAGAATTCACCTAATGGCAAAATAAGTATAAATTTCTTTCCTTTTTTTCTTGAGGCAATCAAGGTTAAGGAATTTCCCCAGGATCACACAGCTAGTAAATGTTTGAGGCCAGATTTGAACTCAAGTCTGACTCTAGGGCCAATGCTCTATCCACTGCAAACCTAACTGCCCTGAGATACAAATTTAACTGAAAAAAAAAAAGGAATTCATTTAAAAGCAGAATAGGCCAAATGGAAAAAGATGTACAAAAGGTGATTGAAGACAGTAATTCCTTAAAAAGCAGAATTGGACAAGTGGAAGTTCATGACCCCATCAGACATCAAGAAACAATAAAACAAAGTTAAAAGAATGAAAAATTAGAAGACAATGTGAAGTGTCTCATTGGAAAAGCAACTAATCTGGAAAATATCTCAAGGAGAGATCATTTAAGAATTATTGGACTACCTGAAAGCCATGAT
>WOXC01010902.1:0-163838 GCA_011680675.1 Gymnobelideus leadbeateri
CATCCAATCTGCTCTCTCCCATATCTTCTCCCATACCCCCTTCGACTTTGCCATTAGGACAAGGTGAATCTCTGAGCCCCACTGCCTGGACATCTTATGAAACATTTAATTTTAAAACTTCAATTTTCAGATCCATTCCCTTTCTCCCTTGTCACCCACTTCCTCTGAGAAGATAAGCAATTCAGTATGTGTTGTACATGTATATCTATGCAAAACATTACCATAGTAGATATATTGTAAAAGACTGCTTATATTTCCCTCCCACCTGTCTCACCTCCCACCTGGTCCATTCCTACTTTGATCCTGTCCCTCTTTGATAGTGGATACTTCTAACCTCCCCTCTCCCCAGAATGCCCTCCTCTCCATCATCCCCCTTCTCATCCCCCTTTCCCCTACTCAGGAGAGTGAGTGAGGGTAAGATATTCCATTTAGTATGTATGTGATTCTCTCCTTGAGCCAACTTCAATGAGAATATGGTTTTGCTTTTTGCCTTCCTGTTCTTCCCCTCCCCTGCAACTACTTCCCCTTGCCTCTTCTACATGAGATAGTTTACCCTGCCCTGTCTCTCCCCATCTCCTCTTGCCACTTTCCTCTCTCACCTCTTAACTTCACCCCTTAAGAATCATCCCTTCCCATCAAATTCAACCTGTGCCCTCTATCCATGTATACCTGTAAACATGCCCATATACCCTTCTTCAATTATTTTCATAATGAGAAAGGTTTCATCAGACACAGTTATTGTTTTTCCATGTAGGAATGTAAATAGTCCAGCTTTGATAAGTTCCTTTTGATTTCTTTTCCTTGATTACCTTCTAAGGCATCTCTTGCTTCTTGCGTCTGAATGTCAGATTTTCTATTCAACTCTGGTTTTTTCCTCAAGAGTGCTTGAAAGTCTTCTATTCCACTGAATGACCATATTTTCCCCTGAAACAAGATACTCAGTTTTGCTGGGTAGGTGACCCTTGGCTTCAATCCCAGCTCTTTTGCCCTATGGAATATCATATTCCATGCCCTTTGATCCCTCAGTGTAGAAGCTGCCAGGTCCTGTGCTATTCTGATTGTGTTTCCACAATATTGAAATTGTTTCTTCCTGGCTGCTTGCAGTATTTTCTCCTTGATCTGGGAATTCTGGAACCTGGCTATAATATTCCTAGGAGTTTTCTTTTTGGGATCTTTTTCAGGAGGTGATCTGTGGATTCTTTCAGCCTCTATTTTGCCCTCTGGGTCTAAAACATCAGGGCAATTTTCCTTGAGAATTTCTTTAAGGGTGATTTCTAGGTTCTTTCTTTGATCATGGCTTTCAGGTAGTCCAATAATTTTTAAATTGTCTCTCCTGGATCTATTTTCCAGGTCAGTGGTTTTTCCCATGAGATATTTCACGTTGCCTTCTATTCTTTCATTTGTTTGGATCTGTTTAACAGCATCTTGATTTCTCATAAAGTCACTAGCTTCCATTTGCCCCAGTCTAACTCTGAAGGAATGAATCCTCAGTGAGCTTTCAAGATTCTTTTTCCATCTGGTAAATTTGGCTTTTTAAGGCATTCTTCTCCTCATTGCCTTTCTGAGCCTCTTTTGCCATTTGAGTTAGTCTATTTTTTAAGGTGTTGTTTTCCTCAGTCAGGCTGTTGACTGTCATTTCATACTTTTCTTGCATCTTTTTCATTTCCCTTCCCATATTTTCCCCCACTTATCTGCTTCTTAAGGTCCTCTATGGCCTGTAGCCAGCTTGTATTTTCATTTGGGGCTTTTGGTGCAGGAGTTCTGACCTCACAGTCCTCCTTCATGCTTTGAGCCTCTTTGCCCCTAAAATAGGAGTCCAGTGTTGAATTTTTCTGTTTATTTTGTTTCGTTTGCTTAGGCATGTTGCCACTTAATTACTTGATTTTTGGGCTTGTTGCCACAGTAGGACTCTGCCACCAGACAGGGGAGCTTCCGCCCAAACCTGGGGTCTTCACAGCTTCCTCCAGTTGGGTGGCCTCTGTAAAGCCTCCACCCGCTCTGGCAAATTGGATACCCACCCCAAACTTCCCCCCCCAGACCACAACCCAGATCCAGGCAGTTTAAAGCAAGAGCAATTAACCCCCAGACTGATTGCTGGATCTCCCTACAGTTCGCAGACCAGGAGCTAGAGTCACCACTGATGCTGCAAAATGGCTTCTGTGCTGCTGTTTCTTCAGCAGCTTTTCACCCCCAGGGGAGGAAGCCAACGGGTTCCCCAAATACGGTACCAAAGTCCACGGAGCACTAACCTCTCACTTTGTGCTAGGCATATCTGTGCTGATAATTCTGGAATCGCCACAGCTGCTGGTGTTTTGGGGTCCCTCCAGCCGGTTGCTGGCCCAGCCTCCCTGGGGCCAAAACCGAGGCTCACTCGGGCCTGGGCCCAGCTCCCTGCAGGGCTGCTGGGCTATCCTCAGCAGGAGGTTAGCTTCTCTGTGTCGTTCTGTGGGTGCTGGGGCTCCAGAAGTTGTTCAGAGTCCCCTTTTACATTATTTGGAAGTTGTGTGGGGCAGAGCACCTTGGAAGTGCTGTTTCTACTCCGCCATCTTGGCTCCGCCCCTCTTGGGTTACACTTTAGCACCCTGTTGCAACCCTATGCTTGTTGATTGATTAGATTACCTTTGATATAAGTAGTGGATGTTGAGCAACTTTTCATTGTTTATTCAGTTTATGTTTTATTGAGGATTATTATTTGCTGAAATATAAGTCATTTAGCCCTTGGGCAGAACAGCTTCACTTGAGGATTGTTTTCAAAAAAGTATTAGAGTAGCCAGAAAATACTTTGAAAGATACACAAGATCTGGTATTGAAATGTATCACAATAAGCTCAGTCAGAATTATTTTGCAAGATAAAACACTCTCTGACACTCTACACAGTGCCAAATTAATTTTACATATGCTTTTATTTTCTCTGATCCATTACTTGGTAGAGATGTAGATATATAGATAAATAAATACACAGATATAAACAAATTATCTTAAGCAAAAAGGAAAAGACTTCAGTTTCTTTTGAGATAATCCTTCCATTCTTCCTTGATTGATTGTCATGCTCATGCAGTTCTTCCAAACTTTATCTTCTCTTCTAACACCCAAGGATATGGAAAAGATCTTGAAATTCCTCTCAGTAGATGTTTTTACCTCCTTTTTACTGAGGGAAAAAAAATCAAGATCAGCTTTTATAATCCTGAACCAAGAATTCCCTTTTCTCACCTGATCTACACCTCAGAATCCCATTTCTTCTTTCCTTCTTTGCTCCAGTTTCTGAGGAAGAGTTGATCTTTTTCTTTGCCATGACTTTACCTTTCTATATGTATATATATGTCCCATTCTCTCATCTCTTCCAGCTTTTCTCCCTGATAATCCTGCTTTGTCTTTACCTTTCCTTCCTTTTCCTTCCCTCTGTGAAATTGAATCTTTATTGTAATTTTACATGATAGTACTAAATCTGCTTGTCTTATGTATCTCCTGTGTATTTTTAAATGTTTCATTGACATCATTTCCATTTTCCTTCCAGTCATTTTCTTTTGTTTCTTCCCATCTACTGTCTTCTTCCTTTCTGACTGTAATATGTACTCAGGTCTTTCTTGTCCTAAAAAAGCAAAACAAACACACAAACAAACAAACAAACAAAACTTGACTTGACGCCATTGTTCTACACTTTTTATCTTTACCTTCCAGAGTCATTAACCTTCCTTCCAAGCTCAGGTTTTCATTTTAGTTCAACATACCTTAATTCATAAAACCTTAATTTTTTTCATCCTCAAACCAATGATTTAATGTCTTCTTCCTTAAATTATATTTATTTTTGTACATAGTATATCCTCTTCTGAGAACGTTCATGTTCCTTGAGATCAGCGACTGGTTTTTAGAAAAAATTTTTGTGTGCCTTGTGTATAATAAATCATTAATAAAACTGTTGAATTGAGATGTGGCACCAAAGAATGAAGACTGGTGTTCCAGACAGAGGACACTGGGAGTTTAATCCTGCTACTGCTATTTGTTAGTAACTGTGATCTTAATCTTTTTTTTTTTTTTTGGAGGGTGATTGGGATTAAGTAACTTGCGCAAGGTCACAAGGCTAGGTTTTTGTTTGTGTGTGTTAAGTGCCTGAGGCCAGATCCAACCTCAGGTCCTTCTGACTCTAGGGCCGGCGCTCTACTCACTGTGCCACCTAGCTGCCCCATCTTAATCTTAATCATCACTTAATCTTTCTGGGTCTCCATTTCTGTTTCTTCTGCTTCTAAATATATGATCTTCTACTCCATTTCTATATTCCTTTCACTTTTTCCTTTGTTACCCTGCCAAACACATGGTGGAGATTGTTTATTTTATTTGTCTCCGTAGTAGTGCCTGACATATAGTAGATGCTTAAACACATGGTGATTGATTACTAGATTATCAACTTTAGTTTTAATAATAACCCTTTAAACTGAGACATATAGACAGACATTTGACCACATGAATTAGTGCCATCTAATTTTGTCTGAGTGCTTTTGAGATGGAATTTTGATTTTAAAATTTGCTTTAACTTATTATCTAGAAAGGAAGTTTATTTGCAGAGTATATGTCTGAAGACTTGGTAGAGTTGTATGTACAAGTTAGATAAAGAAACAGATTCAGACCTCCTCTGTTGAAGTTCATTCAACTAATACAGTATAGTTTATTAAACTGGGATTTAAGCCCCAGTTTCTTACATCCAATCTAGTATTCCACCCCTTTCCCAAGTATTTTTAGGTAACATTACCTCTATGGCAGAAATAAAAACTATGATCCTAGTTATGTAAGTAATCTCAGAAAATTTAATTTTCTCTGGCAAATAGCAAGTGACTTTAAACACTTAAATATTTCAAGGTTCTGTGATTATCAGTAGCAAAGCACTTTTCCATGTTTGCTTGGTGATCTTTCTGAACTCATTTGGCCTAAACTCTGTTCATTGTGGTGATGAGCTTTTTTGAATTTGTTGTTTAATCATTTCAGTTGTGTCTGATTCTTCATGACCCCATTTGGGGTTTTCTTGGCAAAGATAATAGTGTGACTTGCCATTACCTTGGCTAGCTGGTTTTACAGATGAGGAAACTGAGGCAAACAGGATTAAGTGACTTGTCCTGGTTAACACAGCTAATAAGTGTCTGTGGCCATATTTGAATTCAGGTATTCCTGACTCCCGGCCTACTACTCAATCTACTGTATCTAGACTGATTAGATGATAGGCAGGCACTCAGTCTGTCAGTCATTCCATTGATACCTTTGAAGCCTTTAATTCTTGATTGGACCTATCAGAACTAATATTCTGCTTTTGTATATATAGCTGTAGAGAACCCAGTTTTATCTCCATGCCAAGAAATGAAGCATCAGAAGATTGTCCTTGTAGCCTTATACGCAGACTACCTTGGCTATGTTTGAACAAAGATTTTTGCAATTCTTGTTAAAATTTGAAGTGCCTCCTTTTTGCATGGAAGTAGTTTCTGTAGTATGGCATGTTAATCTTGATAATTGTTATTTACCTATTGCCCATTGTAGGGCAGTAGGAACTCTTAAAGCTACTCTTGTCAAACCTTCAGAGATTGAGAACTGCCACTGTTGTGACCAGCACTCCCTGCCAGGTGGGAAGTTATATTGAATTAAAACATTGTATTTCCTTATCAGAATTTTGGGGAATGTATGTGAGTAAATCTTAGATTTTATATTTGACATGTTTTCAGATACAATATTCCCCTTTTTCCATCTTTATTTTTCTAAATTTTTATGTTATGCTCTTGTAATTTTATATGACTTCCTTAATCAAAGCTCACTATTTTTATGCTTTTATGTTTTTAGTTTTGTAATCATTTTAGCTTTTAATAGATTTCTTTAAAAAGTTTTAGTGTTTATTTTAATTTTGACACCAGAGAATGGTTATAAATCACAGAATATGAAAGCACAGTTTTTTTTTCTTTAAGTACTTACTACTGAAATATAGTTTACTAAGTCATGTTAGGGATTTCCTTGTTCCCAAGATCTTGAGAGATTAAACAGCTTGAATATAATGTTCCCTAAAATCTATTTAAAATTTTTTACTTATGTATGTATAGTAAGTCTGTGTAGAGATAGATAGATTAAAGTTGTGATTTCAGCACTAGTGAGCTCATAGCAGGGAGATTCTTCTACGAATGTTAAATCATCACCTGCCCTAAAACTTATATAGTCTTTTTTTTTTTTTTAAGCAATTGGGGTTAAGTAACTTGCTCAAGGTTACATGGCTAGTCATTGTTTATGCGTGGGTACTCATTTGTTTGTGTGGATTAAGTGTCGGAGGCCGGCTCCGAACTCAGGTCCTTCTGACTCCAGGGCCGGCGCTCTATTCACTGCGCCACCTAGCCGCCCCGAAACTTATATAGTCTTAGGGTACAACTTGAAGAAAATTACATCTTTATTTTAATATAATTAGTTTCCTTTATAATTCTCTGTACTTTATTTTGTGAATTTAAAAACATCATTCACCAGAGTGCCAGAGTCCATGACACATGAAACTCCTTTTTTTTTTGCTTGCTTTTTAGAATGCGGAAGGCAGGGCAATTGGGGTTAAGTGACTTGCCCAAGGTCACACAGCTAGTAAATGTTAAGTGTCTGAATTCGGATTTGAACTCAGGCCCTCCTGACTCCAGGGCTGGTGCTCTATTCACTGCGCCACCTAGCTGCCCTGATTAAGTTACTTGTAAAGGGTCACACAGTTTATATGTGTCAGAGGTAGTTGTGTCCAGTCCACTGTACTGGTCTCTCTGTTTCATAAATGTTGTCATATTCCTTATTTCTGGTTTCCATGGACATCATGAATAGAAAAATAAATTTAAATAGTGTTCAAGTGTACTATCAGAATTCTTGCTTAATCTTCTCTTTGGGATAGTTTAATGTGATTTGATTATTTCTCTTTTAACAGGGTTTTGACTCTGGGAGGAGGACTGCCTCATTTGGAGCACCTTAATCTATCTGGTTGTCTTACTGTAACTGGTGCTGGCCTGCAGGATTTGGTCTCAGCATGTCCTTCTCTAAATGATGAACACTTTTACTACTGTGACAACATTAACGGTAATGTTTCTTTTTTTTTTTAAAGTGAGATAATTAAAAGTTGTGCTTTAAAAATACTAATATTTATGCTCAATTGCTTGGCTGTCTTTTCACCATGCTATCTTCATTAATTTCAGATTCATTTCTTTACATTTTGGTAAATTTAACACTTAAATTTACATTTACTAGCTTCTCTTAAGGTAAGTTTTATTTTTGAATAAAAGATACTTAAATTATAAGCCATATCAAATATTACTGAGGTATATGGCTATTTAAGTATTCAAATTGACGAATGTTTAGAAGTGTTTGTAACTTAGAAAGGGATATAAGGGTTTAGAAATGTCTGGGGCATGGCTCAAGGCATTGGACTAAATTTCTTTTTTCTAGTTATTTCTGTGGTCCTCTTACAGTAATAACCACACCCTATCCTTAACCCCTTTGCCTATACTGGCAGCCATGACTTTGTCTCTGAACTGAGTTATAAATAAACTAGAATACATATTTGAAAAACCAGCATACCATGACAGAATTTAGAGTTAAAAGGAGCCTTAAAGATCACCTAATACAATCCCTGTGTTTTACTGATGAAGAAACAAAGAGGTAAAGGGTCTCCCACCATTCAGCAAAATGTAGTCAGGATTCATATTAACATTTTTTCCCTTGGTCAGTAGTTCCTTTAAGAACTTTTAAAAATCCTCGAAATTAGGAGGTGCACAGGGTTGAAAATTTGCTCACAACTTAAGGGTACATCACAGTTTAATGAACGACAGAAAGAAATCTGTCTTGGGGGACTACAACATAGACTTCTATTGATTCAGTCTTGCTCTTTGAACAGTGGACTTGATTGTAGGAGAAAGTTGTGGTGCTGGAATCTCAGTTTAAGATTCCTGAATTCCCTGGGATTACTTTGGAGTTAATCAAAATACTTAAAGGGTTCCTGATCCTTATTTCCCTTGATTAGAGGGTCTTCTGTTTTTTTAAGATTTGGAAAATCTGTAGGGTAGCTTTAGTTGTCTCAGTCTGGTACTAAGACAAATATCTAGGATAGTCCTAATGACATTATTTAACATTACCCTAAAGTTCAAGGTATAGATTAAGGTGATTAAATACTTTAAAAGTAACAGCTAAGATTCAAGCAAAAACAAATAAGTGATGCCAATTTGCTGCAGCATAAGTTTGCTATTTATAGCTCACCCTACCCCCCTTGCTCTCTCCCCTCACACCCCATTAATAACAGGTAGTGATTTGAAATGTGATTGACCTCCTAGATGGATGGAGGAGGTACTTTGATGTTTTTCCTTAGGGTAAAAATCACCAACTCAGTTTAGGAAAACGGGAAAAATTTTTTTTAAATTTAATTTTTGCCCTTTTTTTTTTGAGGGGCAATTGGGACAATTGTGACTTGGCCCAAGGTCACACGGCTAGTAAGTGTTAAGTGTCTGGAGCTGGATTTGAACTCAGGTCCTCCTGACTCCAGGGCCAGTGCACTATTCAACTGTGCCACCTAGCTGGCCCTATTCCATGTCTCTTGAAGGATAATATAGACTTTTTAACTTTTTCTCTGCCTTAAAACAAAAACAAAAAACAAAAAAGCCTCAGCCCAAACTATAAAGAACAGGGACTTAAAATTATCACTGGTATTCTATATATACATATGTATGTAGCTCATTCTATATAAATATATATCCTATTCGTGAGGTTCAGCAAATTAGGATGTAAAACTCTGAAGAGAAATGTATTTACAACTATTTAAGTGATAATGACTACTATTCTTATTAAGTGTTGTTGTGTATGGCATTAATAAAATAATAAATTGTTCCTGGGTTTATATTGCATTTACATATATACTTCGTATGTGTAAGATATTGAGATATAAAAACAGATATAATACAGGCCACTGCTTTCAAAGATATAATGAGAGGGTAGAGAAAAGTACAAATACTTGATATGCTGGGACAGTAAAGTAAGTTTAAGAGGGAGATAAACTTTCACCTTAAGAGGGATCAAGTAAGGCTTCACTGAAGAGTGACATTTAATTTGGGCCTTGAATAAAAATAGCTGACCCACACATGTTTATGTATTTGTGTATCTATACATGTATAGTGTTCTATGTTTTTCAAAACACATATATTTCATTTAACCCTTAGCCATAGTCCTGTGAGGGAAGGTACTACAAGTTATACTAATTCCAATTTACAGTTGAATACTAAATGTACACTTGACGTCAAAGCACCCCCAGGTTTGAATACTGGCTCTGCTATTTAACTGCCTCTGTGACCATAGACAAGTCACTTAATATCTCTAGTTTTTAATTTTATCATTTGTAAAATGAGAGGACTGGAGTCGACCTTTAAGGTCCCATAAAATGAGTACTGGATCTGTGATCTTATGACTGCTCAGTCACTTATCTAGTAAGTTTCAGAAAATGAATGCATTGAAAAACATAGAGCCTATTTGATGCCACGTGTTATACTCTGTGCTGGGATAAAAATATGAAAGTGAGCCAGTCTCTACCCCCAGATTGGTTCTAGTAAAGGGAGATAACACATTTAGAATTTTTAAAAAATGTGAAAACCTATAGAATAATGGTGACCAGAGAAAAGAAAGCTTTGTTTTCAGGACTTAGAGTAATGATAAGTAGTATCATATGATAGTTGATTATCATTCCCTTTCTAGAAGCAGTGGTAGTATTGATTTGATTATTCTTCCAGAGTAAGAGTTAAAAAGTATAGCTAGGGTGGGTGGGAGCAGTTTGGAAGAGCGATGGCAGAATAATGAATGTGTAACATAGTCTTAACCTGGGTTCTTATCTTGGAGTCCATGGATATCAGTGGGCTCTGAACTTGGGTGAAAAATAGATCCTTACTTCTTTATGATTGGTTTCTTCTGAATTTAGAAATATCCTATGGAATCTGTAGACTTCACTAGATTTCTGAAGGTGTCCTTGACACAAAAAGGTTAACCTTAATATAATTAGATAGTGTTAGGTGAGTTTAATCAGGATAGCTCTGCCTCTAGAGTGAGAATTCAGAAGTTTAGGGGATTAATTTCCCCAGGAGGGGGGTGCATGGTCTATGAAGACTTAGTTTGGTGGGTACTTTTTCTGGTGGAGATAAAGGGGCATTGTCAGGGAGGATCAGAGTAAAATTTTGAACCCACATTTTCTTGACACTCTGTTACTTTTTGCATTATATAGTGCTGCTTCTTTAAATTTGGGTATGTAGGTTGGAGCCGGATTATGGGGGAACTTGGGGTTAAAATGCCAGTCAGGGATTAGTAGTTTATTTACTGACCATTGGGGGAGCCAAAGAAGATTGTCAAGTAGAAAAGTGATATCATAGTACATTAGGAAGATTACTGGGACAGTGATATTTGAGTATGGATAAAAAGAAGGCAATAGAACGAAGGCAAAAAGACCAGTTAGTATAATAACCCATTATAGTTGTTTAGACTAGACAAAAAAGTAAGAGTAACTGAGCTTTAGTTGTAAACCACTCAGCAGAGTTTTCTATTGCCTTGAAAAAAGGAAGATTCACATGATGATTGTATTAGTTTGATAATTCTTGGGAGGCAGTTAGCCAGTTTTCTGACCTTAACTATGATATATATCTTAATTTGTCTCTATCAGTAGGTACACATTTATATATATGTATAGTTGTATCTTGGCGTTCATAGGAGTTAGAGGCACAGGACCCTCACAGATGTGAAAAACCACAAATCACTTTAGGTCCTACCCCAAGCCATTATTTTTAATACTTTTGACCATATTTATTTAACAGGCAAAACAAGTAAAACAGCACATTGCATCCATAAAAAAGTTGTCATTAGTGAGGTTAATATCTCACATGCTTGTGCAGTCTTCAGAGTTTCCAGTGTATCTGTAGCAACTGCTTTCCAGAATTCC
Organism: Gymnobelideus leadbeateri; assembly: GCA_011680675.1. Lineage (NCBI taxonomy): Eukaryota > Metazoa > Chordata > Mammalia > Diprotodontia > Petauridae > Gymnobelideus > Gymnobelideus leadbeateri. Next base: position 10,949 of record WOXC01010902.1, read on the forward strand.
TTCTGTGAAAAGTATGGGAAATACAGGAAGCACTGCTGGAGAAAATCATGTGACTTGAGTTGGGGAGGTAGACAAGGAGGAGACGGTCCCAAAGAAAGTGCGTAGCCCCTAGTTCTTTATCACAGTGAAACAAAATTTAGCTGTTTATTTTTATTATTATTGTTATTTTTTTGTAGGTAGTCGGGGTTGAGTGATTTATACAGGGTCATATACTAGTAAATGTTTGAGACCAGATTTGAACTCAGGTACTCCAGGACTCTTATCTACTGTACCACCTACCTGCCCCAAATTCTAACTTTATAATAAATTTATGTATGTATGCTTATTGAAGCAAATTATAAAATAGATGACTAATATACAGTATTGTTGCATTTATGACTTACTAAAATTTTTTTCATTTTATTTACATCTTTGTCATCTGCAATTTTCCTTAGTGTGGCCACACATCTCAAAATTTCCATTTGATGGCCAACCTACAAATAACCAAAACCGGGAAAGTGAAACCTTTCAAATGTTGAGGAATGACTATATACATATAAACATACTAGAAACCCCAAATTCAGAGAAACTTCAGAAGTCATCTAATTTAAAACCTTAATATGTAATTATCTTTTCTCTTGGAGTGATCAGAAGCCTGTTTTGAAATTTATTTGGAAGAAAATGAAAAGAATTTTGTACTCCAGTTTTGGACAGTTAGTGGGGAATAGTCAATTTTAGGAGTCCTTCCAAGAGCTTATCCCCTTTTCTAGACATTTCTATGGAAGAAATACCTGTAGTTGAAGAAAAGTCCTAGCATCTCAGAATTATAGAAAAAACTGGAATAGTTCTTAAAAGATCATCCATTTGAACCTCCTTATATTACCAGGTTGGGAAACTGAAGTCCAGAGTTAAATTGACACGTTTTACATTGTTATATAGAAACAGATAACAGTATTACAAAATGTAAATTATCATGTGGTATGTTAGATGCAAAATTATAACTTTTTAATATTTTATGTAGATACTTTCTATCTTGGTGATAATAATTAATTTTTATGAGTTTAGCTTTGGTTTGATAAACCTCTTGAAACAATTTAGATGCTATTTTTTAGGGGTCCATACCTGTGATTGTTAAAAAAGCAGAATACTCCTACTGTTGCAGATTAGCATGTATCTCTAATTTAACATCTGAAAAGTTAAATTATCTGCCCATGGTTACACAATTATAGAATGTATCAGAAACAGGACTGGAAACTTAGATCTTCCTGAATCCAAATACCTGTTTTCTAATCCACCTATATGCTTTCTCTCAGAGGCCATCTAATATAGAAAATAGATTTGAATTTGCTTGCTATTGCAATGTATCTCAGTTTTGGTTGTAAATTCTTATATAGTAAACATTCAGAAGATGAAACTATGTTTTATTGGACATACTGTTGATACTTTAAGACATGATACTTTGAATTAACAGAAAAAATTTAAATAATTCCACAAGTGTTGTTATCTCAATGTTAAACTTTGCTTTTTGCACCCAGACAAACCATGATTTGAAAAGCATGGCAACCCTTCAAAGTTTACACGGAAGCGTACTTTATAATATTTACCCTTGTAATGTAAACTTGTACTGTTGTCATTCTGGCTAATTTCCTTCAAGACTGTGTTGTGATAGAATCTTTTCCTTATGGCATTTGGACAGGTAGTTTATTACCTAGGAAATGTTAAAGTGAGATTTCATTAAACTTAATTTAGTACAATCTTTGAATTACTTAACCTCCTAAAAACACTCAGTTTTTATTTATTTATAATATTTATTGAGCTCTTATGTTGTGGGCACTGTAAAGATTTTAGCATTGGTGCTTTGATTCCCTAGTTTTCCTGTTTGTGACTTTTTTTTAAAGGAAAAGTGTGCTAGGGTCTTCTGCATGTTAAGAATAAGATTTATGTATTTGAGGAAGTATGCAAAAGAGATGGAATTTGTGTTAATTTAAACATTAATATTTTACTGAAGACTTGAGAGGATGTAATTTGAGTAAAAATTGTGAAAAGTGATCGAAATAAGTGTATACTACTAACTTTTCCTTTTGTCAGCATTGTCACTATTGAAGGAGAGTATGTATATTTCATTGATGCTTAAAATAACTAGGGATATATGACATATAATGTGTTCAAACCCCCTCCCCCCCGCCCCCAAGGTCAGCCCTTGTTACTATTGGTATGTTGAGAGGAGTGTGAGGTGGGGTAGGATGGGAAGGAGGTATGGCTTAAACAGTAAACTGGAATTGAGTGTCACTCATTGTGCTCTGCTCATGTCATGTGCTTATTTAAAAGCCAGTTTGTTTTTTTCACATTGTTTCCCTGTGTGACACTTAACAGTATTTGAACATAAATTCAGTTTGAAAATGAGAAAAAGTCATATCTTAAGGCTCAGACTTTCATAATGCTCCATTATTTACAAACACACTTTTACATTGAGTTCCTACTCTTCTGTTAGGATTCTAATTCAATACTATTTTGACTATCTACACTTTGAAAAAGTACTTATTTGCTTTTAAAAACATGTTTAAAATCACAATAGATTAATTCATAGTTCTGGAGGTAATACAGCCTTAGATGATTTGCTGTTTTATGTTTTTAATTTAAGTTGAAGAAGAGTAAAGGTAAGTTAAGGTAAGTGCAGATGTACATCAAAATTATATAAATGAAATTAGACAAAAATCATCAGTGTTCCAGTAACAAATGTTGGGGGATAGTAATCAGATTTGCCTATGCAGTTATTTTCCTTCAAATGATATTTACATGACATTTTATTTTTCTCCTAAATTGTACTTCAGTTTCATGTACTGAAACATTTTAGTTTTAAATTTTTAGAATTGCTTAGAATAATTTGATTTTAAAATATCATGATCATAATGAGCCTTGTTTGCTAACTACATTGTAATTACCTTATTTGATAGGAATTTTCTCATGTTACAGGTATCTAAAGGATTACTTTTTGAATTATTATTTTCTGTAAAGTAAAATAAGAGTATACCTCTTAGACCAGTCATTTAAAAAGTTATTTTACTTAAATAGTATGTTTTATTTATTTGTATAATCCATTTAACTTTCTATGTGGGAAGTTTTACACTGATAGTTTGCTGATTTCTATCTACTAAAACATTTTTATTATATCTTACTGGTCTTTGTGCTCTAGATCCCTGTGATTCCTGGGTATTAAGAACTAGTAATCTTTGTTCAACATAAGCCCACCCTTAGGTGAAAGCGTTGTCTGTTTCTAATGATTGCTTTACCCATTCACTTTCACTTTTTTGTCCATCTTTGTCAGAGCAAATAAGGAATATCAAATGATGAATTGCAACACATCCATGGATTACAAGAGCATTTTAATCAGACGGCTATGCCATTTATAACAGTTGAATTTTTGAGATGGTGAAGATGACTGAGAATACAGCTTATGACACGATTGCTTTCTGATTTTGACAGTTTCAAATTTAGTGAGGCAACGGAAGGAACACTAGAATTGGTATCATAGGACCTAGGTTTGATTTTAAGCTCTCCTTATTTGTGTCCTCAAGCAGGTCATTTAATATCTGGACCTCAGTTTCTTTATCTGTTAAAATGTAAGAGGGTTGGATTTGATGACTCCCAAATTCTAGGCCATCTTTCCTTTGATTGTGTGTGTGATCTCCATTTTGCTTGAAAAGAAACCCTTTTAAAACAGGACACTTTGAGAGAGACAACCTTAAATCATTTTTAGAGAGAACAGTTGAGTCTGAGCATTGACTGTTATCAAGAGTGTGTAAAAATAGGTGACAGCTCAGTTCTGAAGCAGCTCTTCACAGCGATTTCAGTGTTTTATTTGACGTGAATTCACAAGAATACTGGGCATATTCAAACATAAACATTTTAACTCAGCCTTGATTTGTGTCATGGATTTTAGGAGGCAGAAATGATGAGAGAGTACATTCCAGACATGGGGAACAGCCTGTGCATAGGCAGAGGCAGATGTGATGACATTTATGGAAAAACAGCAAGGAGATGTTTTTGGCTGGGAACAGTGTATGGGGGGGAGTAATTGCGCTTAAGTCTAGAAAGAGCAATTGGAGCCAGATTCTAAGCGGCTTTAAATTCTAAACTTGGAAGTTTACATTTTATCCTACATGCCAAAGGGAATCCCTGAAGTATCTTGAGCAGGGGAGTGACATGGTCCTATCATAGTGTATTGTGCATATCAATTTTGAGATTTGTGGAGGATGTTTTGGAGGAGGCAGATCAATTAGAAGACTGATGCACTAGTTTAGGGGAGAAGTGATGAGGGCCTGAAATATTACTATGTTTGTGGTGTAAGTGGAAAGAAGACAATAGCTGGTCCCACCACAACACCCCCTCCCCCCCCCCAACCTCCCAAATGTTGTGGAACTAGAATTGGCATAGTTGGTAACTGATCAAATTGAGGAATTTGGAAAGGTAACAACAAAGCCTACAAACCTGGGTGGTTTGGAAGGGTAGGGTGATGGTATCCTCCGTAGAAATTGGGGGAGAGAGAGGTGAGTTTTTGGAAAGAGATAATGAGTTATTTTGTGGACATGTTGAATTAAAGATGCCTTTGGGATGTCCAGGTGTAGATATTAAGGCTGTGTCATTGTGTTGTACTAGAGTTTAGGGGAATGATGAGGGGCTGGATTGTAGATTTGAGAGTCATTATTATAGAAATGACCATTGAACTTAATGGGAGCAGATGAGATTATCTTTTTTATTTATTTGTTTGTTTGTTTGTTTGTTTGTTTATTTATTTACGAGGGGGGAAGTTAAGGCAGTTGGTGTTAAGTGACTTGCCCAGTGTCACACAACTAGTAAGTGTAAAGTGTCTAAGGACAGATTTGAACTCAGGTCCTCCTGATTCCAGAGCCTTTTATTTCTATTTATTTTTTTAACACTTTCATTTGTTTTAATTTATTGAGATTGAAGCTGCCTCTCAAGGATCCTACTATGATCCTGTGGAGCTACACAGAATGAACTTAATCTCTGTTTAATGTCCCCTTCAGAAATCCAAAGACAGATCAGGTCCCCTTTCAATCTTCTCTTCTCTAGGCTGTGAATATCTCCAGTTCTTCAGTTAGCTCTTGGATAACTATTTTGGTCAGTCTCTTCTGGTTGCATCCCAATGTGTCAATGTCCCCCTTAAAACATGGAAGCCAGAACTGAATACAATATGTTCTCAATCTCTGATTATCTTTGTTCTGGGTGTAACCATTCCTTTAATGTAGCCCACAATTTTGTCAGCGCTATTCTAGCCATTGCATAGCATCAGTGGTGCCTGTAAATGGAATTTAATTCCATAAGCATTTTTAAGTGCTCATTATATGCAGGGCTTTTGATCTAATTTTAAGCCACATGTTCCCTGTCCTTGAACAGGTGAGGTTTGTTTTGTTTTTGTGAGGTACATGACTTTACTTTTACTCCTGTGTAAATATCAGGCCATCATTTCAGCTTATTGAGAAACAATTCAGCAAGTATTTTTTTGAGCACTTCCTCTGTGTGTGCATTCATTTATTCATCCAGAAGATATTTACTGAATAGCTAGCATAATGATGTTATTTTGGTCCTCTTTGAGAACGAAGGACAACAACCAACAAGTAACCAATGCTGAATAGCTACTATGTATAAGGTGCTATCTGCTCCCTTGATAACTAGGTCTCTCATGTTTTCATCTTCTCTATTAAATGAAATTGAGCAGTACAGTCAGCTGCCAGTACAGGCTTCTCCAAACTGATGTGAATACATTCATGTTTACCATCTTTCTTGAGACAAAAATCTACCAAACTGTTATATCATCCAATCCATCTCTCTCTGACTGAATATAGCCAGAATTCCTAGATCAAAAATAAAATGAGTCTTTCCTCTTAAGGATCTTAGCTTCATTCTGTAATTAAATACAAAGTAGGGAAAGAAAGCAATAGAGTTGTGAGGGATCAGGAAAGGTTCAGTATAGAAAGTGCTTCACTTGATTTTTGAGGGGAGTGAGGTATTCTCTGAGGCAGAAATTGAGGAGGGAGGACTATATTCTAAACATTGGGGAGGAGTGACAAGTACAAAGAAGTGCCATAGATAAGGAGGAGTAGGCTTAAGGAAGAGGAGGCTTGTTTGTCTGGACTGCTGAGAATGGGAGGTGATTGAAGGAGGAGATGAAACTGGAAACATAGATTGAGGCCAGGTTGTAAAAGGCTTTTAAAAGCCAAACAAAGGCATTCATATGGATACTTTGGGATTTATTGAGTAGGAGGTTTTTAGGGCCAGATCTATATTTAAGGAAAATCACTTTACAGAAATGTGGAGAACAGAAAGGACTGGAGAGAAACGATACAGGGACACCAATTAGGAGAATTTTAGTCTCTTCCAGCTCATTAATCTAGGCAAAACATGATGAGCTGACCTAAGATAATAACTATGAGTTGTGAAAAGTGGGGCATATTTGAGAGGCATCTTGAAAGTAGAATTGGCAAGTTTTGGCAGCTTGATTATTAGATGTGTGGGTTGGTGAGAAGTCAAGAATAATGCTAAGGTTATTAACCTGGGAGCCTAGAAGAATAGTGATACTCTTGATAGAAACTGGGAAGTTTGGTTGAGGAGTAGATTTATTAGGAACGATGATGTTTTGCTCTGGACAGCTGGAGTTCTGGATATCTATTAGTTTGAAATGTTCAGTAGATGTTGATGTGGGCCTGGAACTTAGGAGAGAGACTGGGTTGGATAAATATATCTTGGGAGTCATCTGCATAGAAATGATAATTAAACCCATGGGAGCTATGAGGTTACTATTACCTTTCATGTATTTGACACTTTTAAGGTTTGCAAAATGCTTGACATATAATCTTATTTCATCCTTACAGCAACCCTGTGAAAGGGTTGCTGTTGATTATCCTTCTTTGTATAGATGAGAAAACTGAGGCTAAAAGGGTAAATGATTTAACCTAGGTCCACACTTTTTATGCAAAGGTGCCAGAGGCTTCTAGGTCTTCTGTCTCTGTCTGGTGCTCTATACTTATTTTTGCCATCAATCTACCTATAATGCCAAGAGAGAATGTAGAGAGAGAGAGAGATGAGGACATAAGTTAGAGTCTTAGGGTAAACTTACACTTAAGGGTGTTATTGAGAATGAGGCAGTAAAGAAATCAGGAGTAGTCAAGAAGAGAGGAAACGAGAGAATAGTGATCCACGTCATAAAAACCTGGAGGGAGAATATTTTGGAGGACTTGATCCACCTTGTTGAATGGTGCAAAAAGACCAAGGAGGAAGACTGAGGAAAGACTCTGATTTGGCAGATAAGGGATCACTGGTACTTTGGAGAGAGCACTTTCACTGGAGTGAGACTTGAAACCAGATAAGGGTTGAGAAATTAGTAAGAGGAGAGAAAATGGAGGGAAAGGGAGTAGACCTTTTTTTAAAAAGAAGTTTGGCTGAGTAAGGAGAGAAATATAGACTGATAGCTTGAGGGGGTATTAGTGGTTGGTGAAGTTTTTTCTCTTTCTAAAATGGAGGAAACTTCATTTCTGTTTCATGGATAGAAGGGCTGGCTCTTACCAGAGATTGGAATAAAAAGCAGACAGAGTAGGGGAGGATATTAAAGGGTTTTGGAAGGAAGAGAAGGCCAGAAGAGGTATGGCCCACACTAAATGATCTCAATTTTCTCAATAAGATTAAAAGGCTAGGTCCTCAGATGAGATGGTGAGGGAGGGATTAGAGGTGGGATGTGTGAAATGTTAGAAAAGGGGAGAAAAGGTTTGATCAGCTTCTGTGCATAGGGAATCAATTATGGAAGAATAAAACAATTGCTTTACTGCATTAAAGACCTAATTGAGGTTTGGTAGCATAATTTGTACAGGACATATGCAATTTATTTAGCTCCTGTTCCTATTTGGTAGCAGGTGAGGACAAGTAAAGGAGGTGGAACATGGGAGCAATCTAGGATTAGGGGTTGGCAAGGCATGAACTTGATGCAAAGGCTTCTAGAGGCTTGGGAGCATTGCTATCTACATGTAAAGATTGGAGAGAAAGGGAAGTCAGAGTAGGAACAAAAGGCTGAGAAAGTACCTCTGGGCTGGAGGAATTGGAATTCACAGTGGGGATAAAGAATAGATTTGGATATAAGTGTAGGGAATGGGGAATAATAGGACATAATTAGCTAGAGGAATGTAAGAATCTCTGATTGTGGATGTGCATTATGGTGTGATCCAGGGTGCATGTGATGTCTGCTCTGCTTTTAGCAGAGACAGATCTAGTGAGGGAGTACTGATGAGATTGAGAAAATCCAGGAATTGGAAGGATAGGGTGAGTACTTGTTCTTTACTGTTTACATATTTATGATGTTATATTGGACTGTATGTACTTGTGTTTCTTTTAATTCCATTGAGCATTTATACTGATAAGTTTACTATTCTACAGTTTTTGTAATTTCATACTGAAAGTAAAAACATGGAATTAAATTCCCAGAAATAAATATACTTTTTTTTTGCTTTTTTGGAGGGCAATTGGGGTTAAGTAACTTGCCCAAGGTCACATGGCTAGGTTTTTGTGTGCCTTAAGTGGCTGAGGCCAGATCTGAACTCAGCTCCTTCTGACTCCAGGGCCGACGCTCTACTTACTGTGCCACCTAGCCACCCCTAATAAATATACTTTGTATTTTAATTGCATGCAAATATCAATTTATGTAACAATTGGTGAGGCTCTAGTTTTTGTTTGCTTTTTAATGTTATTTCAGTACTTCAGAGATCAGTTACTCCAGTGGGGTTTGTTTTGTTTTGTTTGCTTTTTGGAGGGCAATTGGGGTTGAATAACTTGCCCAAGGTCACACGGCTAGGTTTTGTTTGTGTGTGTTAAGGATCTGAGGCCTGATCTGAACTCGGGTCCTTCTGACTCCAGGGCCAGCACTCTACTCACTGCTCTACCTAGCTGCCCCTCCAGTGGTTTTTATAGGTCAGAGGTGTCATACTCCTGGCTTGCAAAATTCCAGAACAGATTATTAATATGTAATTGGGAAATATTTAGCAAAATAAAATATAGCTATTGTTAATTTTGTGTTTTTACTAAGTCCTGTATACTGCCTGCAGACTTCATTTCTATTTGAATTTAATACCAGAGGCCTAGGCATTCCCTTTACAGATGCAGATTTTTACCGTTTTTTTCCATTCTTGAGTGGATAGTTTTTCTGAATAACTGATGCTAAAAGATTCACCTTCTCCCAATCCTCTTAATGATGTGTACCCCTCCAAAGTTAATTAAGCAAGTACCCAGATGTTACAACTACAGCCCAACTCTGGGCCTATACAGAACTTTTATGTTGCATTTTTAAGAAAATGTGAATATTTCTGAAGTTTTGTTGTAAAATTAGGCATGAATTGTGAACCCAGATTTTCAATGATAATATGCTATTTATTTAGTCTGTTGTGTGAAATAATTCATAGAGGTTATCTTAAAAATTCAGGCACTTAGGAATCACCATTGCCAATGTTTTTAGGTTGATTTGATTCATAAAAACGACTCAACCTACTTTTGAATTTTTCAGTTTTGAATGAGATACAATTTAATGAGCCCTTGACAGTTAAAATAAATGTACTTTGCCACATCCTTGTTTTTTATTTTTGAAAATTATCACATTGATCCATTTACTTTAAACATTTGAAATGAAATTTTTTTTTTCTAAAGCAATTGGGATTAAGTAACTTGCTCAAGGTTACAGCGCTAGTCATTATTTATGTGTGGGTGCTCATTTTCTGAGGCCGGATTTGATCCTGGGTCATCCCAACTCCGGGACCGGCGCTCTTACTCACTGTGCCATCTAGCCGCCCCTGAAATGAAATGTTTTTGATGACAGTAATTTCATTTTCAACTTGACTCTTTTTTTTCCAATTTAATTTCTTTTTAATTTTTAATTTCTTTTTATTTATTATTTTTTTTAATTAAACAAATGCTTTATTAACTTCTGGTTTACATCATTCATTTCCACCAGATTATGAGTTACATTTCCCCCCCATTTTTTCCCTACCCACCACCCCAGAATAGCAGTCCCACCAGATATCCCCTCATCCAATCTGCTCTCTCCCATATCTTCTCCCATACCCCCTTCGACTTTGCCATTAGGGCAAGGTGAATCTCTGAGCCCCACTGCCTGGACATCTTATGAAACATTTAATTTTAAACTTCGATTTTCAGATCCATTCCCTTTCTCCCTTGTCACCCACTCCCTCTGAGAAGATAAGCAATTCAGTATGTGTTGTACATGTATATCTATGCAAAACATTACCATAGTAGATATATTGTAAAAGACTGCTTATATTTCCCTCCCACCTTTTGGTCCATTCCCTACTTTGATCCTGTCCCTCTTTGATAGTGGGTACTTCCAACCTCCCCTCCCCCCAGAATGCCCTCCCCTCCATCCTCCCCCCTCTCATCCCCCTTTCCCCTACTCAGGAGAGTGAGTGAGGGTAAGATATTCCATTTAGTATGTATGTGATTCTCTCCTTGAGCCAACTTCAATGAGAATATGCTTTTGCCTTTTTGCCTTCCTGTTCTTCCCCTCCCCTGCAACTACTTCCCCTTGCCTCTTCTACATGAGATAGTTTACCCTACCCTGTCTATCTCCATCTCCTCTTGCCACTTTCCTCTCTCACCTCTTGACTTCACCCCTTAAGAATCATCCCTTGCTTGGGGCAGCTAGGTGGCGCAGCGAGCAGAGCACCGGCCCCAGAAGGACCCGAGCTTGGATCCGGCCCCAGACACCCAACACACAAACAAAAACCCAGCCGAGTGACCCTGGGCAAGTCACCCAACCCCAATTGCCCTCCCAAAAAAAAAAAAAAAGAATCATCACTTCCCATCAAATTCAACCTGTGTCCTCTATCCATGTATACCTGTGAACATATGCCATGTACCCTTCTTCAATTATTTTCATAATGAGAAAGGTTTCATCAAACACAGTTATTGTTTTTCCATGTAGGAATGTAAATAGTCCAGCTTTGATAAGTTCCTTTTGATTTCTTTTCCTTGATTACCTTCTCAATCATCTCTTGCTTCTTGCGTCTGAATGTCAGATTTTCTATTCAACTCTGGTTTTTTCCTCAAGAATGCTTGAAAGTCCTCTCTTCCACTGAATGACTATATTTTCCCCTGAAACAAAATACTCAGTTTTGCTGGGTAGGTGACCCTTGGCTTCAATCCCAGCTCTTTTGCCCTCTGGAATATCATATTCCATGCCCTTCAATTCCTCAGTGTAGAAGCTGCCAGGTCCTGTGCTATTCTGATTGTGTTTCCACAATATTGAAATTGTTTCTTCCTGGCTGCTTGTAGTATTTTCTCCTTGATCTGGGGGTTCTGGAGCCTGGCTATAATATTCCTGGGAGTTTTCTTTTTGGGATCTTTTTCAGGAGGTGATCTGTGGATTCTTTCAACCTCTATTTTGCCCTCTGGGTCTAAAACATCAGGGCAATTTTCCTTGAGAATTTCTTTAAGGATGATTTCTAGGTTCTTTCTTTGATCATGGCTTTCAGGTAGTCCAATAATTTTTAATTATCTCTCCTGGATCTATTTTCCAGGTCAGTGGTTTTTCCCATGAGATATTTCACATTGCCTTCTATTCTTTCATTTGTTTGGATCTGCTTAACAGCATCTTGATTTCTCATAAAGTCACTAGCTTCCATTTACTCCAGTCTAACTCTGAAGGAAGAATCTCCTCAGTGAGATTTTGAGATTCTTTTTCCATCTGGTAAATTCGACTTTTTAAGGCATTCTTCTCCTCATTACCTTTCTGAGCCTCTTTTGCCATTTGAGTTAGTCTATTTTTTAAGGTGTTATTTTCCTCAGTCAGTCTGTTGACTGTCATTTCATACTTTTCTTGAATCTTCTTATCTGCTTCTTAAGGTCCTCTGTGGCCTGTAGCCAGCTTGTATTTTCATTTGGGGCTTTTGGTGCAGGAGTTCTGACCTCACAGTCCTCCTCCATGCTTTGAGCCTCTTTGCCCCTAAAATAGGAGTCCAATATTGAATTTTTCTGTTTATTTTGTTTCGTTTGCCTAGGCATGTTGCCACTTAATTACTTGATTTTTGGGCTTGTTGCCACAGTAGGACTCTGCCACCAGACAGGGGAGCTTCCGCCCAAACCTGGGGTCTTCACAGCTTCCTCCAGTTGGGTGGCCTCTGTAAAGCCTCCACCCGCTCTGGCAAATTGGATACCCACCCCAAACTTCTCCCCCAGACCACAACCCAGATCCAGGCAGTTTAAAGCAAGAGCGATTAACCCCCAATCTGATTGCTGGATCTCCCTACAGTTCGCAGACCAGGAGCTAGAGCCACTACTGACGCTGCAAAATGGCTTCTGTGCTGCTGTTTCTTCAGCAGCTTTTTGCCCTCAGGGGAGGTTCCCCAAATACTGGTCCCATAGGGCACTAACCTCTCACTTTGTCCTAGGCATATCTGTGCTGATAATTGTGGAATCGCCACAATTGCTGGTGTTCTGGGGTCCCTCCAGCCGGCTGAAGGCCCGGCCACCCTGGGGCTAAAACCTCAGACCTGGGCTCGGCACTGTGCTGTCGGTTCCCATCGCGCTGTTCTGTCTGCTCTCAGAGCGCTGTGCTGGCCGCTCCCTGCAGGGCTGCTGGGCTGTCCTCAGCAGCAGGTTAGCTTCTCTGTGCCAGTCTGTGGATGGCTCCAGAAGTTGTTCGGAGTCCCCTTTAACATTATTTGAAATTTGTGTGGGGCAGAGCACATTGGAAATGCTGTTTTTACTCTGCCCTCTTGGCTCCGCCCCCTCTCAACTTGACTCTTAATGGCTTGGCCATAGTGCCTTTACTAAATGCCTAGGCATCCAGAAAAAACTGGGATAAAGTGTTAACCATGTTATGAGTGGTTGGTTTTTTTTAGTAGTTGCTGCTTTGTAAATGAACCATAAATCTCATAAGATCTTTGTGTCATTTCATCTTTCATTTCATTAATCTTTCATTACTAATATTAGATGTAAGCCACATGCTAAAGAACTGGATTTATCCAGTTTATTTATTTGTTATTAACAGAATTTTACTTCAAATACTTTGAACTAAGATGCTGCTTTTATATTTGTGAACTTTATTTTGTTTTCATTTCTGGGATTTTTATTGCAGTTGCTTAATATGCTGTACGTTGGAGGAGCAAACAAACACATTTTCTTGAAATTGTTTTCTTACTTAGAAATGTTTAGATTTTAACCTGTTGTGACCTAGCGGTCTCCTTTCTTTGATTTTCTTGTCTACCAGGGAGTATACTTATGTAAAATTTTGTTAACAGCTTCTTTTCTTTTTCTTCTACCTAACTTTTGATAATAAATTCAGACTGTTTTGATGTATTCTCTCTTTAAAAAAAATTCTTAACAATTATATAAGTGAATTTGTGTTTCTTAGTTTTATAGCAATAGATCTTTTAAATATAACCAGTTTGCCTTTAAAAATGCCAGTTATATTTTAAAAAAAATTTCTTCCTTTCACATTTCTTCTGTTTCCACAGGTCCTCATGCTGAAACCGCCAGTGGATGCCAGAATTTGCAGTGTGGTTTTCGAGCCTGCTGCCGGTCTGGTGAATGACCCTTGACTTCTGATCTTTGTCTACTTTATTTAGCTGAGCAGGCTTCCTTTCATGCACTTTACTTACAGTACACTTCTTGTGTTAACCATCCCTTTTTGAGCGTGACCTATTTTGGCCCCTTCCCAAGAACCTCAGAAATTTTAATTCACCAATGAATTGTTCAGTGTTGTATCTCATGCAGATCTCCTTTTGTTTCTGAACAGGGTTAAGGCCTTGTGGTGGGGGTGGGAACAGACTCATCAAATTTCTTTTTAGTGTCATGTTTGTTTTTTTTTTTTTTAATGACACTTCAGTATGCTTTTGATTATTTTGTTATAGAGTATGTGGGACCTACTGTTTTTCTTGAGCTATACAGATAGCATTACAAGCTTCGCAGATCATTTTAAGTTGTGCATCTTTAGAAGTATTGTTTTTCCATACCTTCCAGAATGAAAATTTATGGAAACCAATTTCTTTTCCATTGCATTTTATTTTATTTGATTATATCTATTAGAGCCAATATAAACATAGCCAAATACAAAGATTCTTTAAAAAGTTACTATCAACTAAATTGGCTGCTTGGTGAATTAGCTTGGTGTGAGCTCTATGAAACATCCACTACATATGAAGTTCCTTCAAAACCCCACAGGTTCCCGCCAATTTCCCTAAACCTTCAGGAATGTTGAATCTTGGAAGGGATTTTCAGCAATTTCATGATCATATGAACAAATGTATAAATAAAATCTACTTTGAAGATTTCACTGATTCTCTAATATCTTTGTGTTTTACTTTCTTTGTTGGACGTGATGAGAGATTTACTTTGGTATGTAGTGGGATAAAATATTGTTGTGGTTTTTTTTTTTTTTATCTCCATGAAATGGTGAGTTTGAAGTTTGACAAAGCAACCTTTCACAGGTGTGTCAATTTTGTTGAGCTAACTAATACTCTTTCTAAACATATACCAGATAAAATTTTAAAGTATGCAAACCTCTTATAGTTACTTTTGAAAAGACAGAGGTGAGTAGAGAGTATATTGAAAAACATTTTAAGTGTTGAATCTCTAAAGACATTTTGCATGATTTTGACATTCACAGGAGACCTTTTTGAAGACAAATGTTATTTGGCCTCCTGTAGTGATAGTGACAGAAGGAGGCATGGGTGAGGGCACTGAGATGAGCATCAATCATTTTTTATCAGTCAGTATTTATAATTTAACTTGGCTATTGGTATTCTTAAGTGTGACCAGTGATGGTATTAAATTGGTTTGTTTCTCGATTAAAAAGATGAGCTCCAACAATTAAGAGTTATGCCAGTATGCAATGGATTGTTTTGCAAGCTACTTCTAGAAGATGCTCCTTCATTGGAGGTTTAAAAAATGAAAAATTTTTTCAATTAATAAGCATAATTTTTTCTCCTTTCCACTTATGCCCCCAATATTGACAACCAAAAAAAAAATTCAATAATATGTATGGTTAAGTCACAATAGTATGTATAGTCATTCTCACATTGGTCATATTAGAAGAATGTATTTATGTTCTACACCTTGAGTCCTATTTGGAGGTCTTGCTAAGACCAGATGCCTGTTTATATGTAAGGATTGGGGGGGGGGGCGGAGTATGGATTGGATTAGATAGCCCATGAGGTCCTTTCTTATTCTGAAACTCTGTGATTTCCCCTGATATTACTAGCTGGTGATATTAAGACTCCGCCTTATTTGGTGAAAACTTAAGAAATATAAGTAAATAAAAGATTGTAACAGGGAAAAGACAAGAAAAAGGAAAAGCAGAACAAGTAATAGCAGAAGTGATAAGAATTCATGACAAGCAGTAAGCATTTGATATCGAAGACCAGCTTGTGAATGATGCCACTTCGGGAGGTACATTAGTAGCTCTAAAGGATAATGTAATGGTCTGTGATAAAGTCATGATATAATGTAGCTATACATTTTGGTATAGGAAAGGAAACATTAGTGACAGGGTGTATCATGTCTTGGAAGACATGCCACTTGGTCCTCTTCAGCCATTATGTAGTACTATAGCGAATTAGGCTGTACACACATAAAATTACAGAATTAGGTGTATGTGAGAACAATCCTACAATGAGGATTCTCTAAGCCCTGGTAAAAAATCAAAAGGTTCTTATCCTTGGTCCACTGCCTTTTGAGAAAAGGAAAAGATTTTAATTATTAAATGTATTTAACATAGGTATACTTTTATTTTTTTTGGCAACCAGTGCTTCAAAGTAAGATACAGTAAGAAAGGGTTAGCCAAAATTAAAAAATGATTCATTCAACAAAAATTTTCCATATTTATATACACTATGGTGTGTGTGGGGACACAAATGAGTTAATGACATCTAAGTGATTATTATAGTTAAGGAGAATAGATGTGTATACAGATAAATATACAAATTAAGGGCGGCTAGGTGTCGCAGTGAATAGAGCGCCGGCTCTGGAGTCAGAAGGACCTGAGTTCGGATCCGGCCTCAGACACTTAATGCACACACAAACAAAAACCTAGCTGTGTGACCTTGGGCAAGTTACTTAACCCCAATTGCCCTCCAAAAAGCAAAATAAAATAAAATAAAATAAAATTACTGTACTGAGATACAGATGTGTAGGATTCTTCAGACTGCCAAACTGTGTCTGTGACACAAAGAGTTAAGAATCTCTGACCTATATGATACTGAATGACTTCTTAATATAGTCTCTGAAAGTGTTATGAGATCAGATTACTTTGAACACCATCCTGTGAATTCTGTGCCTTGTTATATATATGTATATAGCTTTTTGGAGGGCAATTGGGGTTAAGTGACTTGCCAAAAGTTACAAGGCTAGTAAGTGTCAAATGTCTGAGGTTGGATTTGAACTCAGGTCCTCCTGATTCCAGGGTTGTCGAAGGGAATGGTGGAATGATAAGATTATCATTAGATAAAGAAATTTTAGAGTTCTTGACAATGCAAGTAGAATGCTTGTGGTTGACAGCAAGGTCAAGGGTATGACCATTCCTGTGTATAACTGAAGTAGAATGGAGGTAATACATCATTGGAAAAAGAGTAAATTGATGAGTTTTGGTTTTTGAGGGACTTATCAAACTTTCTAGAGGGCTAGTCATCTTATCTATACAGCAGGTAGAGGCAGATAAGAGTATAGTAGAACTATGGCTCCCCATTAGTTTGAAGGTCTAGTTAATGTTGAATGTAGATTAGAAAAGAAAATAAGCAGTGCAAAAATAAGTGTCTAGCAGTGTTGAATGACTGTTTCCATGAATTTTATATAGGTTCTGGGAGGAACTTAGCAAGCACAGGATGGGGCTGAAGGGACAGAAGTAGCATCCCAAGTTGATAAAGCTTCCCCTGACTCTCCATGCCTAGCAGCCTTTTCACCCTGGAAGATATATCTGCTCTTGTGGTACCCTCCTCTAGATTCAGGGCTAGTCCAGCCCAGGCAGCCCCCCATATTTTACTGCTCTCTGAGCTCTGCTCTTGACACTTCTCTGTGGATTACCATAACGACCACTATCCCTCTCCATGTTCACTGTTCTCCCTTTGCAGTTCCCTTTTCTGTTTATATTCCTCCTGGAATATAAACTTGAGATCAGGGACTTTCTTTTTTACTTGTATATGTATTTCTACCATTTAGCACAGTGCCTGACACATAGTAAATATTCAATAAATGTTAACTTTTTGAAATAGAAGAACAAAGGATTGTGTGTGTGTGTGTGTGTGTGCGCGCGTGCGTGCGTGCGCGTGGGCGCACACGCGCTTTCATTTCCATTAGAATATTGGATATTCTGCGCAATACTCAATGTAAGTACCTGAAAATTACAGCTTATTTTTTTTATAACATTGCTTATTTGTGGCTATAAGCAAAAGTAATCTTGGATTTAAATGAGAAACCAAGCATATATGATAATCAAAAATATAATCATTTATATAAAATTCAGTATAGTTGAAAAAACATCGTGATCTATAACAATCCTTTTGAATTGTAAGGCATTAATAAATTTACATTATACATATCAGTTACATTTCCCAATATTTAATGTGTTCTTTAAAAAAATAAATTTGTATCAGTTGCTTTGTTTTTCATCATTCTAATATGCTAATGTATTTCTTCCTTTTCCTATAGTCATCCATTACAATAAAGAATAAAAAAGGAAAAAAAAAGTTCAGAAAAACTTACCAAGATCTTGAAAAAGTCTAATATGGCACTATACCTCTACAAAGAAATGTCATGTGGTGCCTTTGTATATCTCTTCTACCTTTATCCTCCTTTGTATCATTCAGCTTTCTATTGTTCTTAACATTTACAGTATTGTCATGTTGTATTGTTTTCATGTTTTCCTCAGTTCATGTCTTCCCATGATTTTCTGTATTCAACCTACTTGTTTTTATAGCACATTAAAATTTCATCCATATTTAACAATTGGTTCAGCCATTCCCTAATTGATACACAAATATTTTAAAAATTTACTACAAAGATATTTCTATAAATATTTTAGTGAATATTGGGCCTTTATGCCACTGGCTTCCTTGGCATATATATATTTAGCAATGGAATTTCTGAGTCCAAAAAGTATGGAAGTTTCAGTAATTTTCTTTACACAGTCCAAATTTCTTTCCAGAATAGTTGGACCAATTTACAGCTTCATCAACAGTGCGTAAGTGTGAGCATCCACAAATCCTTCAGTGTTATTATTGTAATCTTTTGTCAGTTTGTCAAAAACCAAATACATTAGGATCATACATTATTGATAACATCAGTAGGCCAATATCAATCAAAATTTAAAACCTCAAAGCACTGTAAATTTAGAATGGAAGGCCCTCTGGAGACCATTTGGTCCCATCCATTTATCTTAAAGATGAGGATTCTGAGACCCAGAGAAGGAAGAGGATTTATCAGTCACAGAGATTAAAAAGTAGTTGATCTGATATGTAAATTCAGGTTATCTGACTATATGTTCAAAGTTCTTTCTGTTACACCGGCTATAATGTATGGCAAAGAGGATTTTTATATTAAATATTAATGCAGACAATTCCCACACAAAAGGTCTAGTTCACAGTCCACTATAACTGATTGCATACTAATGCCCTAGATTTGTTGTAGGCATTTGTTTTGGAAAGTGTATTATGTCCTAATTTGGGAAAAAGGGATGACATCAATTTAACCTATTAACTTTTCTTCTCTCTCAAATTCCGACCCTCCATTCAAATTAAATTATTAAGAGCTAATCTTTTTTTTTTTTTTTGGTTGTTGTTGGAAGGCATAAAGAAGTTGATTTCTGAAAGGTAGCAGTCAATATTTCAGGATAATAGATCTATACAAAAATAGAATAATCTGCTGCCTTGGTGGTGGGGGGAGGGTAATGAGTTTTCTTGATTTGCGTTTTTCAAACAGAGGCTGGATGACCATTTGTTAGGGATATTTTGAGAGTTTGTGCTTTGTTTTTGTACTATATTACCTATCAGGTTTCTAAACCTCTTATGGGAATTTAGTCCTTAACCTTGAATTATTAGTTTCCTGTTTTTATCTTGTATAATTTAATCCTTTTCCCCTCTTTTTTTTTTTTTTTTTAAGTATTCCAGAAACGGATGGTCACTTCCATGATAAGTGCTGTGCTTGCACATACTCTTTGGCTTTTTCTCTTCGCCTACTTCCCATTCCTTTAATTGTTTTTGTTGCTTTTCCCTTTAGAACTTTTGGGTCTCTTTCCATAGCCATAGCTTTTTAAAATAGGGAAATCCAGTTAGTCCTCCAGAAATTCTAACTATGGCTAAGTATATTATCATTTTGTATTTAATATATCTTAATGTATTTATCAATGTACCTCAATGGTATTTTTAAAAGGATGTTTTTATTTCATTTTTCTCAATTATATGTAAAACAATTTTAACATACCTTTTTTTTTTATAATTGAGTTCCAGATTCCCTCCTTCCTTTCCGAAATCCCACCTCCTTGAGAAGGCAGACACTTTGATATAGATTATATATATGCAATCATGCAAAACATATTTCCGTATAATCTGTGTTGCAAAACAGAATGCAGACCAAAACAAAACAACATCCCCAAAATGAGAAAAATATAGTAAAAAAAAAAAATAGCATGCTTTGATGTGCATTCAGACTCCATCAGTTCTTTCTTCGGAGGTAGATAGGTAGCATTTTTCACCATAAGTCCCTCAGAATTGTCTTAGATCATTATGTTGCTGAGAATAGTTGAGGCATTCATAGTTGATCATTATTGCTATACAATATTATTGTTATTGTGTACAATAACTTCCTGGCTCTTCTCAGTTCACTTTGCATCATTTCAATGGTATATTTTAAAATATTATCTTGGTGTTTATATTCTTAAGTTAAATTGAAATTTGCTAGTGTGCAGGAGCTCTTTGAGCAGTTTGAAGTATTGGTTCAGTTAATAGAGTAATGTGCAAATGTCTTAATTTTGATATGGCCTCATTTTGTGATAGCAATGATTGTGTGCTTCCAATTAATTTTGATCAAATGAAACCAGATTGAGTTGATTTTCCCACCTTTAATTAATTCCTTGTCAGCTAAGTGCTGCGTTTCATCCTATACAGAATTCATTGCTACCTTCTTGTGTTTTTAACTGTTGTTTTTCTCTCTCCAATGAAACATGTAAAAATTGTAGCTCCTAAGAGAGCAGTTTGATTGTTAGAGGTATTTCAATAGCTGTTGTTTCAAGGATCATTCAAGCCCATGATGAAACAGGATCCAAACCAAAATACAAAGGAGAATATGCTAAAAATGAGGGGAAAAAAAGGCAAGAGGAGGCAAATGCAGCAAGTAATTGTGGCAAAATAGCCTGATGCTCAGAAGAAAAGCAATGGATTATTAGAGAGACTTGCAGCTGGATGGGTTCTTATCCATTCCTCTTCAGTGTGGAAGGAATAAGCCTCTTGAAGTTGGAAGAATAGCAAGAAGACCAGTAAAAACAAAACAAAAAACAGATGCTAACCATTCCCATAGGGCAGCTAGGTGGCACAGGGGATAGAATGCCACACCTGGAGTCAGGAAGACCTGAGTTTAAATTTGGCTTTAGATACTTAATAGCTGTGTGACTCTGGGCAAGTCTCTTAACCCTGTTTGTTTCTTCATCTGTAAAATGACCTGGAGAAGGAAATGGCACTCTAGTTGTTGTTTGTCCTTCATTTTCAAAGAGGACCAATGACATCATGAAATGATGTCTTGTGGGTGAATGGGATGTAAGTGAGGAAGAGTTGCACAAAGTTGTCAGCTTCGCTCTCGGAGTCATTGAAGTCCAGTGGCAATGCAAAAGTCAAGACAACTGGAAGTGACCCAGGATGCAATGGATGATCTCGGCATTTTTGATGTTTGACCAAGTGCCTGCTTCAGCTGCCTCCATGGCCATTGGAACAGATTATCCTCATCCACCCATTCCACTGGGGGAAGTCTTCACATGCCAGGGGGTAGATATCCCCCTAACTTACCAACAGGTAAGTTAAGGCCTTGAGGCCTGTCGGTTACCCTCAGCCTGGTTTAGTCTTCCTGCCAAGGGGCATGGCTGTTGTACATATGTCTTGTAGTCACAGGTGACAACAGGTATATGGGGCATTCAGGGAGGATTAGCACCTGCTCATCTACTTTTGGTGTCTACCTGTCATTCAACAATTCTAGTATTATCTTTGCCAAGAAAGCCCCAAATGGGGCCATGAAGAGTCAGACATGACTGAAGTGGTTCAACAAACATAACAACAACAAAAAAATCCCCATTCCTATGAAGAAAAAATGCTGGCCGTGGACAAGACAAATATCATGACTAAAGTACTGAAGGCTGTAAAAAGAGTTAGGAAACTTATTTAGTGCTATAACAAAACTATGGTCAGAAGAACTCTAGGTGAATCTGGGAGAACTGGGTATATCCATCAAACTGAGATATCTATATCCTAGATTTTTTATTTTTATCATCCAATGGGCCTGGAAGTTTTGTCCCTTTTGGGAAATGATCAACTTTTTTTTTAAGCAGCTGGGGTTAAGTAACTTGCTCAAGGTTACACAGCTAGTCATTATTTATGTGTGGGTGCTCATTTTCTGAGGCTGGGACCGATCCTGGGTCCTCCCAATTCCGGGGCCAGTGCTCTTACTGTGCCACCTACCTGCCCTGGAATGATCAACTTCGATAAAGAATATATTGATATCTTGAGAATCAATCTTGTTTTGAGTTTTTAGAAATTCCCAAATGGCAAGGAAATTCTGAGATATAAACTTGTACCATGCCACAAAAAGTTAAGCAATTTATCCAAAAGAATTAGATAGATATACTTCAAGTACATTAATTTAATTTAGATTCTGTTAAAACCTATGAACCATAATGAAAGATAGATTTGGAAAAATGGACAGTTCATTAAAGGTAAGGTTAACATCCATTGTGATAAAACTGGTTTCATGATGAATTAAAGACTATGATAAACCTGAACTTAATGTCAAGTCATATAAAATAAGTAACAAAAGGGCACATATATTGTAAAAGTTTCTTAAAGATTTTTTTTTTTGTGCTTTTTGGAGGGGGGAAGGTAGGGCAATTGGGGTTAACACAGCTTGTTTTGTGTTGTATCTGAGGCTGGATTTCAACTCAAGTCCTCCTGACTCCAGGTCTGTTGCTCTCTCTCTCTACGTTGCACCACCTAGCCTCCCAAAGTCATCAAAGATGTTTCTTAAAGATGTTTATTGTCTGATTGATTCATTTTACTTAGTGTCAAGTCAAACACAATTGTAGTCTGGAGAGCTTCTACTATGTAATTGGTAAATTTCCTAAAATCATACCTAAACTATCTAGAAAAACTTTATAAGCCTCAGAATAAAACCAGCATTATCTAAATGATAAAACCTTCAGGTGCGGTTTTTTAAAAATGGCCTTCAAATTAAGCACACTCATTCTATCCTTGACAACTGAAAATGTACTCCCTCATACCCCAAAATGCCCAGTGCTATCAGTTCTTGATTTGATTTTTACCTGCAGCATACGCAAATATACAGTGTACAATTTGGAGCATTTATTTGTTACGGACGAGTGAAGCCACGTAGATCCATACGGAGAGCACGTTTTTGGGATAAGCATGTACGTAGACAGCTAAAGCAAATTCGACATTGGAAATATCAATGTTGTGTACTCCAGTGCTGTATACAGTCTCTATCAAAGGCTTCACTTCAGAAAATGCCATATGAATTGGAAATCCCGAGAACTAGAGGGAAAATAAAATCATTAAAGGTTTTTTTTTTAATTGGCATAAAGAAAAGCTTTTTCTTAAAAATTTCAGTTTATTTTTTCCTGTAGGTGTAGTTCCCATATATAACTGACCTAACTGCTGAATTATCCTATTTATGCACAAAAGCATATGTGTATTACACATATTGAGATATATGTGAATTAGACTATTAACATATAAGCAGTTTAATTTATGGGAGCAGGCAAATTAACTCTGACTATGTTAGTGTTTCCCAGGATATTGATTTAACCTTAAAGGTAAGAGATGTTTTAGTCAGTGTTGTAGGAAATTTACCCATAAACAACTATTTGGTCTCATAAACTAAGCTATTCAGTCACTTGACTGATCCACCTGAAGCAAAAAGGCTTATTTTTTGGTTATGGTAACTTTCTGGGTTTTATATATAAACTAGAACCTAATTGGTGGGAAGAGGGAGAAGAGTGTTAATATAGGAATTCCGTATCCTTAAATCTGATGGGTCAGTTAAAAAATTTCCCTTCCAATAACATGTAAAAACAATTTTAACATTGATTTAAAAAATTTTTGAGTTCCAAATTCTTTCCCTTCCTGCCTTGCCCCATCATTGAGAAAGCAAGTAATTTGATATAGGTTATACATGTGTAGTCATACAAAACATTTCCATATTAGTCATGCAAAAAAAACCAACCAAAAAGAAAAAAGTTAAAAAAGTATGGTGGGTCTATTTAAGTAGTCAAATAGCATGCCATAAAGATTGGTTGATGCACTTTAAGAATTGGTTGCTTAATCAAAAATGATTTAGCTAATTGTTCTTAGTACTTGAATTTCATTTTAAAATGGTTAGTTATCCCTTATGCAGTCCTTTGAATTTCCCTACTCTCCCATTTGGTGGATAAAATACCTTTTATATCTTCTAGGTTTCAGGGAAAGTTAATGATAGACATTCAGAATTTATGGTCCCAATTTACATTTCTATTAATCTGCTCAATGAATACACACTTATAAGTAAAAATAAACTTAAAAGGGTAAGAGTGAGTTATCTGGGCAAGAAACTTGATTAGGTGATTTTCAGAATGCTAAATCTTATTAATATTTCCTCTCAAGTAGGAAATCATGTATTCATTTAAAAAGTCCATGTATAATATCTCTTACCCTATAATCTCCTAGCTGTCGGAGAAGTTCTGCTCTGTGGTCTTCTTCTACATCTTTTCCTTGGTTCTTTTCTAGCAAAGGCAGGAAGTGTCGTAGAGTAGATGTACAATATCTATTCCATCGAGTCATGTGGCGTGGTCTCCATTCCATGATTTTCTCCTTTAGTATTTTTTCGATCCTGTGTATTAAAAAAGATTTGGTCAGTAAGAGTCTGTTCCTATAATCTAGCCACAATGAGAATATGTAAGAGAATTCACTTAATACTTGAGTCTGGTTCACTTACTGGTTTGAACCACCAGTCACTTGTACAATCATACAAACAAATACCTCAGTTCCAGAGGTAGTAGAGAAAAAACCCAAGGGGATTTATAGACAAAATTTTACAGGGCAATTGTGAAGAAAATGCTCTGGAAACCCTGGTATGCTACCTGAATGAGAGTTATTTACATTATTACTCTTGTTGAGTATGTCATTAAAAAATTTTTGTTTTAAACCTTCCCTATTGTCTATAACCAGACACAGAGACAGGGAAGGAAAGGGCTTTAGGGCTACCAATTTATTTTTTCTGGATGAGCCCAAGATTTTAATTTTTAATTATAAGATTTAATTGTAATTTATAATTTTAATTTAATTACAGGATTTTAATTTTTTTAAATTAATTTTGTTCACAAAGAGCGTTTTTGCTCACATTGAGTCTAAGGTAAATGCTAGAATTAAAAAAAACAACATAAATTTAGGGGCCTAATTGACTTTGTTACATGACTGTAGGCTGTGCTTCTAGTACTATCAAGTTACCTTATAGAGCACTTAAAAATTTCAAGGAGCTTTCTTCACAACTGCTCGACTAATGTAGTACGTGTGTTATACCTATTTTATAAAACAGGAAACTACAAATCCTTGCTATTGGTCCCAAGGGTCACAGAATAATCAAATATTAGTGGATTAACAAGACCATTCTTGTAGATTTTGTACCTAATGTTTTCTATTTAATGTTTTTTCTATTTTTTAACCAGTACAAAATTGTTTTGAGAATTATTTCTTTATAATATAGTCTGAAGTCTTATATTGCTAGGCCATTTTTGTTTATACTCTTTTTTTCATTATTTCCCTAGAGGTTCTTGATCTTTTTTTTTTTTTTACATACCTCCCTATAAATTTTGTCTTTTTTTTCCTAGTTCTACCAAGACTTAAGGAATTAGAATATGCATCTTGGTTGTCATTTGGAGACAGATGTTTACAGACACTAAAGGGGTAATATCTAATAGCCTGTACTTAGAATATGTGTATCACAGGATGTTAGCTTGGAAAGGACTTTAGAGATTATCTTGTCTAACCTCATTATATAGATAAAGAGAAGTAATTTGAACAGTCAAGACCAAACTTAGGTGTTTCCTTGAGAGGGTCCTGTTAGGCCAATAAAGAAATCACAAACTTCTATAATTGTTATATAAAGCACCCTTTGACCGTTCCATCCTGCCCCTGACATTTTTGAAAATAGCATGCAGGAAGCCCCTTCAATTTTCTTTGCATGTGTCTTCAGTCATCTAGATTTTCTTCTGAGCCGAAGAAAAGAACAAAACATGTTGTTTTTATGACTCATAATAGTTAACTGACCAATATTGAATATAACATTGCACAATTTAAATTCTAAACATAATTCACAACACATCTTCACATCACTCAACCTAAATGACTAACAATTGGTATCTACTCTTGGCTGAAAGGAATTTGTGGTGTCATTTTTAATAAGATCAAGGGAAAAAGAATGATGGTCTGGACTTAAGGCATTTAGTTCTTATTTCATGCTCAGGGCTTGGTCCTAAAGTCAAAACACAGCCTGCCCCAACAGAGGACAATTTGGGACAAGTTTGTTCCTAAGGGCTAATAATGTACAGTGTGTGTACAGAGCAGAAAAGGTACTGGTTCTACTTAGAAATGGGCAAAAAATAATTAAAAACTCTGCCTCATTGATTTAGACTATAACACACTGGATATTTGTTATTACCCACAGAATTAGATAGGGAATTATAGAAAGAAAATTACCTGTCTTGTAGTTCTGCTGCAGCAACTTTGTCTGTACTTTGGTAAATTAATTCTTCAGGCTGAGAAGAAATGTTTTAGAATTTGAAATGGATATGAAGAATTTAAAAAGCTTTGATATTATGAAATAACATAAATCTTGAACCTATCTCCACCTCTTTGTACAAAATTAAGTATTGAAAAGTTCTGGCTATTAAAATGTCTGTGTTCTCCTCTCTCAAATGTTTCCGTATGTATATTACTTGGCATCTGAGAAAATTCATTTGGCCCCCTACTCTGTCTATTCCAGTCTGTATTAATCAGTTTTATATTTTATGTAAATCTTATAGGGAGATTCAGATAAGATAGATTCCTATAGTAGGCCTTCATAATGGGTTTCAAACATTAATATAATGTTCACTACTTGTTTACCAAGTTATAAGGCTTACTTGTTTCACCACAAGAATGCTGACAAAGATATCTCCATCCTGTTTTGCTCAAATTCCATGTCCAAAGCCAGCAGGGGTAGGATTCCTTGATTCTTTGGAAAGTCTCCCAACTTATTTTTGTACCTCCGGCCTATTCTCTCTTATACAGTGTGTGAGCAGGTGACAATCTGATGACCATCTTATGACCACTTAGTAGAGATAACTCGTGCTTCACCCAACCTGTGACCCCTCCTACAGATAAATCATTTTTGGTCCTCAAGAGCAAGGTCTGTCAACCAGTGATATTCTGTATTTTACCATGTCTCTTTACCATGTCTCATATTTGGATATCAAACCCTATAAAAACAAGATCTTGGGGACCAGGGGCATCTCAGCTTGAGGAAGATCTGAGGTCCACTTCTTTAGAGGGGACTATGGGCCCTTTAACAACGTGCCATTGGCTCAGAGCTCTGCTTCAGTGGTTTTTCTTGTAGATTGGGCTATTTTAATCCCTACACCATGAAGATAATATAAATACCTGAACACTTGAGAGCCCTGGATATGGAAGACTTCTTGAAAAAAAAGATTTCCATAGTTTGGGTTTGGTGATGTCAAAATTTATCCTCGTTGGAGAGTCATACCGTTGAATATTAAACCAAATCTAAAGAACCAATTGAAATACATTAGCAGATAGTTATTAACCACATGGGGAGGGCTGGTCTCTTCAGAATATTTATGTAGAACAGGTACAATAATAAAATTCATTCTTGTGTATTTTGTCAGAAGAGAGACAATATACATAATTGTAAGATAACTATAAAACTCACTTAAGGGGAATGCAACCTATAACTGGACAGACCTCATATTTGCATTAACATCAGGTTTCTCCTCTCTCCTAACCCCTCCCCAAATATATTGACACTACTTGATGTCATTACCAATTTTTCAAACTTGACAAGGGAGATTAATCCAAGGATCAACCTATCAATTAAGCATTTACTAAGGAAGGTGAATTTAAGCAAAATATATATTTGAATCAGTTCTGTTTCTGTGGCTGGACACAAATGAAACTCATCTTAAAGTTAATTTGCCATTATAAGTGATTATTAGAAAAGGCACAATTTACATACAACAAATAAACCAATAATGTACAATATTGTTGAAATAGTAAATTAAAAAAGAAAGCAGTGGTCTTTATATAAAGGGAAGTAGGGAACACTTACATTGTCAGGACTTATTAAGCAGCCCACACTTTTTAAAGGACAAAATGTATCAAACTGCCCATAAAAGCGTCCACTACAGGGATTCCATATTAAATACTGGCTTTGTTCCCAAGTTAGCACATAGGCAGTTGGACCCTGGAGGGAAAAGTAAATACTTATTAAAACTGGGTGATTTTTGAGCTTATACTTCAGTAGTTCATAGCACTAGTTGGAGTTTTGTGTTGTTAGGTTATTACTTTAAATCATAAATTAGTATTTCTAAAATCACACAGTGAATATATTTGAAGTTTTAGGTTGAAGCTGATTAAAACCATAAATTCATTTGCCCAAGGACAAAATTCTATCCAAGGAACATTAGCCACACTGCCATATTTATTTTTATAGTGTAACCGAAAGAATAGTGGGTTAGGAGTTAAAGGAACAGGATTGAGTCTCTATCTTATTTCCTCATCAGGAAAATTTGGATTATAATGCTTACACTCCTTCAATATAATCCTCCTTTATCACTTCATCATTAGTAGAGGTGACTTTGGACACTTGAAGGTTTTACTACTGGAATGTAAGCTCTGGCAAATTTTACTAAGCATGAAAGGGTTGGGCACGGATCCCATAATAAACTATATTTGCCTTCTGAGGGACCGGCCCAGTTAAGGGCAGAAAATCACATCACAAAGTGAATTTCTGGGAGATTTTTTTAAAAAAAGCATCTATTAAGAGATTTCAACCTGCAGATCTGCTCAGCAATAAAATAAATAGACCTTTCCATAGCAGCAAAGCCATATTTGCACTATCTACTAAGGGCTATTGGTGGGGGAAAGGGTTTTGCATACTGTAAAATTATGTAGACTGAACAGCTATTAATCCTAAATTTTGGCTTAAAAGAGATAACAGTAATGCTCTAATGCTAACAATGGTGGTATTTTGTCAGCAAGATATGAAGACTTCCTCCAAATGACCAGTAGCCATAAAGTCCATAGCTTTATATGTTACCATGATGTCCTTAAATACTCAACTTTCCTATGGATGAATACTTTATTTCCACAGAAGATTTTACATTAGTATGTCTTAACAACCATGTCCAATACTAGTGAACATGCTATGGGGTATTTTTTCTAAATACTATGAAGTGGAGGAGATCTTCCCATAAAATCCTAGGACAAAACAATCCTACTTTGTATATGAGACCTCTACCTCTGAATCTTAAATTTCTTATTTTAATTTTTTTGTTATTCTGAGTTTGACTAGCTTCCAACATGAATAGTTAAAAAATATGGAATGTTTTGTAAATTTTGGTGTCAGCTTTGGGCAGGGGCCAAACTTTTCTCTGTATTTTTTTTTCCAATTTTAGCATCTGTGAACACAGTAGCACTAATTACTTCCTAACTTAGAACAGATGTATAAA
Organism: Gymnobelideus leadbeateri; assembly: GCA_011680675.1. NCBI lineage: Eukaryota > Metazoa > Chordata > Mammalia > Diprotodontia > Petauridae > Gymnobelideus > Gymnobelideus leadbeateri. The sequence goes on from WOXC01010902.1 coordinate 39,963, forward strand.
GCTTAGATCAGAAGTTGCCAGCTTTTAGGAAGTGTAGTGTCAAATTACTGACAAAATCTATTTGCACGAGGGGGAAGGTTAATAAACATTGTTGGGATAGGTGATGGAGTAGGAGATAGGAATTCATAGGGACTGCCTTTTTGCTCACAAATATCTATCCTTTCCTCCTATATTCTAATCAGCAACCTTAAAAAGCAATGATGCAAGAAGCAATATGGCAAGAGTACAGAGGGCCAGGCTGATATAGGTACTGAACCAGATTAAAATGTGTAACAAAATAATAAAAATACAATACAACCAAGTTAATGTTAATTTATGGTTTGCTTAATCAGCAAACTGCCCAAAGGAATACATTTCTGTTTGTGTTTAACACCACTGGGATAGTGGAAAAAGTGCAGGATTTAAAGACATATGGGTTCAAAGTCTTCCCCTACCACTGTGTTATCACAGGGAAGTAACTTGAATTCTCTTGGCCTCATTTGCCCTATCTGTAAAAAATAAATGAAGTAGTTAGACTAGACAACATTATGGTTATGTCTTCTCCTGTAATTACGGCTCACCATGGTTCTTTCCAGCTTTACATCTTCGAAGCTCCAGGGGGGGCTGAGCCTTTTGCTCATTCACATTTTAGTTGTAGGTTATAGCCAGAACCCACACAGTCCCTCCCTAAAATAATTGTGTTTTTCTGGGTTATAGTATATATGCAGTTTTTACTTAATTAGACTCTAAGCTCCAGGGGGTAGGTATTATGTGATACCTCAACTTTTTATCTTGCCCAGCTTCTAGCCTAGAGTTTGACATGTAATAGATTCTTAACATAGTTGCTGTTTGTCCTTCATTTTTGAAGAGTAAAAGACATCATAATGTTGGGTAAAATAGTAGATGATGGGTGATATCTTGACTTGTGTGTGCCCAATCCGGCATTTGGGGATAGCCAATGCAAAGGCTATGGAATATCATGTGTGAAGAACAGGAATAAAGCCAATTCGGTTGGATTGAAGAATGTAGGTAACGTGTAGAGGAGTCTAGAAAGACAGTTTTGGGCCAGGTTGTGGAGGATTTTAAAAGTCAAACAGAGGAATTTATATTATATATATTTATATTTTATCCTAGTCAATAGGATGTCACTTGAGTTTGTTAAATAGGGGAATGACATGCTCATATATCTGTGCTTAAGGAAAAATCACTTCGGCAGCTATGTGGAGGATAGACTAGAGCAGGGAGAGATTTGGGGGTAGAAAGATTGACGAGGGTGTTGCAACATGAGAGTTGAGGAAGGCCTGAACTGAAGTGGTAGATGTTTGAATAGAGAGAAGGGTTAAGATGCTAGTGATATTGTGGAGATGTGGCCACTGATCCTATAAGTGGGTGAAAGTAGTAGATGAAAGTGATGTCAAAGTTCTTAACCTGAGAACTTCAAAGAACCAGTGATCCCTTTGACTGAAGTAGGAAAGTTTGGAAGGGGTTGGCATGGAAATAATTTCTGTTTTGGATGTGTTGACATTGAGTGCCTCTATTACTTCCAGTTGGAAATGTCCAACAGGCTACTGGTAATGTGGGACGAAAGCTCAGGGGAGGACCAGGACTGGATATATAAATCTGTAGGTCATCTACATAGAGATGATGATTAAGCCCTTTGGAGCTAATAGGTCATTGAGGGGATGTAGGAAGAAATAATCCTCTTCTTTGTCTTCACTGTGACATCTATTCCCTCCACTTACCAGTAATCTCCTCGGCCAATAAACCAGCTTTGACTTTGCTTTTTAATCATGAACCTATCATTAATCAGTTCTGAGGAGTAAGACAAATTTTACAATTTTGTCCAGTGTTTTGGTTCTAATGCCCAGGTGGCACTCATCTCTGGCATGACTGTTGATGTAAGTCACTAATGGCTCTCTTACATAACTATTAGCTTTTCCTCTGATTTAAGAGGAAACCTCTCCTGCCTTTTATGCAAAAATCATGTCAACAATACAAATTAAATTCTTAGAACCTGGGGAATTCTCTGTACATCTATGTAAGCACACTGAATGGTACTGATAGTGATTAATAATTAGATATAATAGGGCTTCCGTGTGCTAAGTATCATCAACTGCTCCTACGCTATCACACCATCCACTTCCAAAGGATAATTAATTGACCAGGGATGTTCATTTTAAAATCGTTGTTGCATAAGGTGTGCTGGCACTAAGGATGGGTAAGATTGGGAAAGTGGCCACTAGTAATGACTGAACCCTCTGCAACTTTTTCTTTAACCATCACATTCATCACAGTTCCCATGTACCCAGAGTACTCCAAGTAAGGTGGTTATTATTTTTATTGGTCAGTCATTTCAGTTGTGTCTGACTTTTTGTGATCCCATTTGGTGTTTTCTTGGCAAAGATAATAGAGTGGTGTGCCATTTCCTTCTCAATTCAAGTAAGGCATAGTCTGTCATCCCCAGCTCAACCACAGGTCATGTTGCCATTTTCCAATAAGCAACTCTACATTTATAGAAGGTTGTCTGTCCATGATTAGATCTATTAACTCAAATTTAAATCTTCACTATTATTGGGGATATTTTAGAGGAGTTCCACATTTCATGAAAGAAAGGGTTCAACTGCATGGCTTCTGAGGACCCATTTAATTCTGTGACTCTGGGAAATATGAATGACCTTACCTCAGGAATAGCACTGCCCATCACAAGCCAGGCTTTTTTACCCAGGGCCAGAAAATAATTACACAACAGCACTGCATGCTCTTCTTCATCTCCCGCCAGAAGATCAAGAAATTGCTAATAAAAAAAGACATATTTTGCTAAATAGATTGGCAGCTTAATCATTTTGGTAAGCTTTTATTCACTTTCAACATGTCATTTTTTTTCCAAATTGCCTTTAGTGGGAATGCCTTAATATAAAAATCCTCAATGAAAAGTTGACATCCAGTTTTAACACACAGCAAAGAAATAACTTAAGTTGTGCATGGAATACCCCAGTGATGTGGATAATGGTACTGATGGGCAGAATGTGTATGTGATTACTGCAAATAGATGGGGAAAAAGGCAAGCCTAACATGTTAAATTCTACCCTGAGGAAAAATACATGTTTTGAAAATGTTTTAGGTGAAAAAAAGTGGATATCTCTAAAATTCCCAATACATTCTGTCAAAATATATTGTGTAACACTTAATTCATTTAAATACCTTTATTCTTAGACTCTCTGGTTTGTACCCAATAAAGAATTATGAATTGAGATGGCACCTGAATTATAGGAGATTGTGGGAGATACAGCTTTGGGTTTTTTTTTTTTATAATTTTATTTTTTAAAGGAAATACATTAAATCCAGTGAATTAGGCAGTGGAAATTCTGTCTGATGAAAACCTCATGCTTACATGGATGCTTGATCTTAAGAATACCTAAGGAAGACCTGGCCCCAGTTTCAGTACCAGCTGGAACAAAGGGTTGGGTTCAAGACCACTGAGAAGTCTAATAATTATTAGTGGGTAGCAAAAGGTTGAAGGACCTCCTGATAATTTCTAAGCTCAAAGAAGGATGAGTTTGTTAATGGGCAATTAAGGAGGCAAGGAAGACAAATGGTTATGAAACTGAACAAACGAGGGCTGAAATAAAAAGATAAAAGCGATCTACCTACATGTGTTTCTAGGTGGTATTTAATGCTCCGTAAGTTCCTATGTCACTGGACAGAGCTGAGTTAGACTCAGAATGTGCTTCAGGACACTAGGTTGCTAGAAGGTACAGTGGATAGATACAGTCTATACATAGATATAGGAAGACCCAAATTCTAATTTAACCTCAGACACTAGCTGTGTGACCCTGGGCAAGTCTCTTGACATCTGTCTACCTCAGTTTCCTAATCTGTAAAACTGGGATAATCACACCTACCTTCCAGAGTTGTTGTGAGGATGAAATAAGGTAAAATCTGTAAATTGCTTTGTAAGCCTTAAAGTGAAAAATAAATACTAGCTGCTATTATTTTTACCATTACTCTCAGTGGTAGGTACTTAATAGACATTTTATGCCATCTTAGTGAAGTCTACTTAACAGTTAAGTTTGAAATAATAGATATATGAGGAAGAATGAAAAATCATCATTACTTACATCTGATGTGCTCCATAAATCACAGATCCCATTAAATGAAACACTGTCAGGCAAGAAAGGAATCAAAGCAACGTATCTGGCTACCAGCTCCTGTAGAATGACAAAAAATATGTTTTGTGCTTGGCAAACTTTAGATAAATCATTCCCAACTGTGCTTCCAGCACTTTGGCTGCTCTCCTTGACCTCTTCATCTCCCTCCCAGTAGAACCTTGGAGTCTGACCCTGTGAGAATCGCTCAATCAATAAATATTTATTAAGTGCCAGTTACTATGTGCCAGGCACTGTGCTAAGAGCTGGGGATACCAAAAAAGGCAAAAGACAATCCCTGCCTTCAAGGAGTTTAGAGTCTAATGGGGGAGACAACAGATGAACAAATAGGTACGAACAAGCTACCTAGAGGATAAATAGGAAATTAAAAGGAGGAAGACAATGGAATCAATAGGGGTTGGGAAACGTTTCTGACAAAATAGAGGAATTTAGTTGGGAGCCCGGGAGGTCAGTAGTCAGAGTGGAAGTTGGCATATAAATGCATATTGAAATCTTTACAATTTATGGTTTCTGAGGATCTCTTGTGGAACGCTGAGAAGTTAGGTGATTTGCCCAGGTTAATATGGTATATATCAGAGGCAGGACTTGAACTCAGACCTTCCTGATCCCAAGGCTAGTTTTCTGCACTCTACATCGCCTCTGAGATAGGTATTAAGGTTGTATTATTCCCATTTTACAGATGAGGAGAGAGGAATAGGGAGATTAAGTGATTTGCCCAGGGCTTTTTAGTAAGAGAGGCAGGACTTGAACCCAGGACCTGCCTAACTCCAAGAATTATACTACCCCTATGTAATGGAAATGCAAATTTAAAGATCTTCCCTGCCCCTAGCTTAAGTGCTCCTGGAGCCTGTGGTGGGAGGCTTGTTTTTCAGGAAAGCCCATATCTTGATACTTTGTGATTGGGCAGTGGGTCCAAAAGGTTGTTACATTCTCTGAGCCAAGAGAAGGCTATATAAGCCCTGAGGGGAGGCTTTGCTTTGGGGCTCACTTTGAGAAGTGTTGTGTGATTTGACCAGATGAGACTCTGGGAAGCCGTTGTTGAGAGCCCCCCGGCTTTGAAAACCCAGATGTTGATGCTTCCCTCTCTGGTAACTGTGATTTGGTATTGATAAAATGGTTGGACAGTTTGGAAGCCTGTCTGTTTGATCTGTAAGTTCTGTAACTCTGAAGTTCGGGGTGCTGACCTTTTTCCCCTGAACTAGGTAATGTGTGTTTGTTTGATTAAATTAAGCTTGTTAACTGATTTTGAGTTGCTTTCCTTTTGAAAAGCAGATCTAAGAACCTATATTGGCAGTCACCCTGGGGATATTGGGGTGCTTGCTGCTACAAATGGCGACGAGGGATGGGATCTGCTGAGTAAAAGGAAAGTATGGGGGCTGGGATAATTGTTTGTTTCCCAGTTGTGGTAGCTGTGATTCTGTGGAGCCATGGAGCAGGAGAGAAGAACCGCCTGCATGCTGACTTTGCTGAGCTGAGAGCAGGAATGGTGAGCTGCCTGCATGGAGACCTGTGGAGAAGCCTGGAGCTGCTGTCTTCTGCTGGAGAAGAAGGAACCCAGGAGTTTGGAGTTCAGCCACAGGACAAGATAAGGACTGTGTGGCAAAGCTGGGGCACTGAATGTGTTTCCTTGCTGCATCCCACAGTTTGGGACCCGGGGGGATGGACTTGAGACCATGTTGGGTGGGGTGAAATGCCGTGGACCCCCCAAGTACTCCAACCTGTTGGTTTTGTTGCTTAGTCCCCTATCTGGACTTGGAAGCAGGGGCTGGAGCAGTGTTATGGGAAGGACACCCCCCTCCTCCCAAGAGAACTTTATGTGATAATGCTTTGTATTTTGTGAATTGATGTGAAAATGCAATGTACTTTGTTTAAGACCCAGTGGCCACTTTGGTAACTTTAGATGTACCTTGAAAATATGATTTAAGAGATGGTTAGTGATAATTGAAATGCAAACCGTCTATGCTATAGGCATACTTAGGAAGACTTTACTGAATAAGCTACTGATTGTACTTTGAGATATTGTTACAGATAAGAGACTAATTGAGTTAATCAAGACTTGCCCCATGAGTGGAAGGCTTGTACTTTGAAAACTGATGTAACTGATTGAGTTAACTTAAGAGTGACTATTTTTTGATTTTACTGATAAGTGGACTGAGTTAACATTTGCCCCATGAGTGGAAGACTTGGACTATTGTATTTTGAGATTATATTGTGATTTTCTTATGTACCTGGAAAATGAGACCTAAGAGATGTTTAGTGCTAATTCAAATGTAAATTGTGTATGCTATGGGCATGAAAGATCTTGGGGCGGAATGTAATGGAAATGAAAATTTAGAGATCTTCCCTGCCCCTAGCTTAAGTGCACCTGGAGCCTGTGGTGGGAGGCTTATTTTTCAGGAAAGCCCACACCTTGATACTTTGTGATTGGGCAGTGGGTCCAGAAGGTTGTTACATTCTCTGAGCCAGGAGAAGGCTATATAAACCCTGAGGAGAGGCTTTGCTTTGGGGGCTCACTTTGAGAAGTGTTGTGTGATTTGACCAGATGAGACTCTGGGAAGCTGTTGTTGAGAGCCCCCCTGGCTTTGAAAACCCAGATGTTGATGCTTCCCTCTCTGGTAACTGTGATTTGGTATTGATATAATGGTTGGACAGTTTGGAAGCCTGTCTGTTTGATCTGTAAGTTCTGTAACTCTGAAGTTTGGGGTGCTGACCTTTTTCCCCTGAACTAGGTAATGTGTGTTTGTTTGATTAAATTAAGCTTGTTAACTGATTTTGAGTTGCTTTCCTTTTGAAAAGCAGATCTAAGACCTGTGTTGGCAGCTACCCTGGGGATATTGGGGTGCTTGCTGCTACACCCTATAGAAATGCTATACACATTGTATATCTAGAGTTCAGCAAAGCATTGGTAAAACCTGCCATGCTATACTTGAATTCCCCTACTCTTTAAAAAATTGCTACCTACTTCAGGAAACCTTCTTTGATTACTCCATTTGGAAGTAATCTTTTCCTTCTTTGGACTGCATTTATACCTTGTTCATACCTCTTTTGATCAGTGGGGGAGACTGCTTCCTCCTGGTGGAACCCTTCCATTTTTGGCAGGAACTCTAAACTCTAAATTTTACCTTACATCCAGCCTAAATCTGTCTTTTTGTACCCTAGGCTCATGGAATCAACACTCTAGAATTGATCAGAGGCTTATCTATTCCAACCTCCTTATTTTAAGATGAGGGCATTGAGACCTAGCAAGGTCAAGGTACTTGCTCAAGGTCATATTAGTAATAAACATCAGAGACAGAATCTGAACCCAAGTCCTCTAACTACAGTTATTTCTTCTGCTGAGCCATCCTTTCTCCTATCCCTCTCTCCTAGTTATTCTCTTTAGACCTAAGCAGAGCAAATCTAACTACAGAAGATGGTCTTTCATGTAGGTAGAGACAGCTACCACATTCTCCCTAGCTTTTCTTTACTGGGTTAAATATTGCCAGTTCTGTTAACTGATCCTTATAGGGCAGAGACTCAGAGCTCTTCACCATCCTGGCTGGCCCCCCACTCTGGGGGTTCTCCACATCATCAATGTCCTTCCTAGAATATGGACAAAATTCAGTACTAAATGCAATATTCCGGATGTCTGTATGCTTCAAGGAAGATGATAGGGGAGTATCACCTTCCTAATCTTAAATTTATCCCAAGATCACATTAGCTTTTTTGAGCTGCTTTTTTTCCTTTAATTTTGTTGTGCTGTTTAAACAAATCCCAAATAAAATGACTATTTCTGGGATTACTTCTCTGCCTTGTATGTGTGTGTGTGTGTGTGTGTGTGTGTGTGTGTGAAGAACATTGGGCCAGGAATTTCACTGGTACAGGCAAATGCTGGTAAGGAAACTCCCTCTACCAATGCAGATTAATATCTTCTCTTCAGTTTATAGTTTTATAGATTTACATGTGGCCCTGAGAGGTTAAGTGACTTATCCTGAGTCTCACAACCATTATATGTCAGGGCCAAGACTAGAATCCAGGTATTCCTGCCAGCTGTCCATCTACCACATCATTCTGTCTTTTATTGCCAATGCAATAAATCTCTTAATTCCATTTGAACTTACAGTCTATTTAAGCCCCCTTATCTTTCTTAAACTAACTGCTGTTTTGTCAAACTTCCTTAATCTAGTTCTTCTGAAGCTGAGTTTTTGAACTCAGGTAAGACATTATCCTTATCCTTACTGAATAATCTTATCAGATTTGGCCCAAAGTTTTGGACTATTGAGATCTTTTTGGGGTTCAACTCTGTCATCTAATAGGTTAACTAGCTTTTTTTTGGCTTTGTGTTATATGCAGATTAGACAGGGATACTGTCTATGCCTTTATCCAAATAATTGGTAAAAATATTAAATAGCACTGGGCCAACTATTTATTCCTGTGACATTCTGTGGTTGATATCAAACCATTAAGAGCTGTTTATTTTCATTCAATAAGCTCCAATCAACCTAACTGTAATATTGCTAACATATATCTCTCCATCTTATCTACAATGATAGTGTAACAGATTTTATCAAAGTCTTTGCTAAAATTGAGATAAAATTTATAGCATTACCCTGATCTGCCAGTTTTGACAAGGTCAAAAATGAAATGAAATGAGTTTGGCATGATTTGTTCTTGATTAAACCATTCTGGCCCTTTGTCATCACTGCTTCCTTTTCTGGATATTTATTAACTATCCTTTTAGTAATAGCATCAATTTTGATATACTTTTTGCTACAAACTTACAAATCAGTGTTAAAGTCCATTGACTGATTTTATAGACTCCTTCTTCCTCATCAATAGCAAATGACAAAGCTGAGTGAGACAGGTAACAAGTTATATGACAAAGTCAAGATCTAAGAAAGTTACTGACAGGCTAAAACAATAAATCATAACTAATAAGATGAAAATTGAGATAGAGAAGCTTTAAAAGCCCTTGGGTTAGGGGCGGCTAGGTGGCGCAGTGAATAGAGCGCCGGCCCTGGAATCAGAAGGTCCTGAGTTTGGAGCCGGCCTCCGACACTTAATCCGCACAAACAAAAACCTAGCCGTGTAACCTTGGGCAAGTTACTTAACCCCAATTGCCCTAAAGGGCAACTAGGTGGAGCAGTGAGTAAGAGGCCGGCCTCGGAGTTTGGATGACCCGAGATCAGATCCGGCCTCAGAAAATGAGCACCCACGCATAAATAATGACTAGCCGTGTAACCTTGAGCAAGTTACTTAACCCCAATTGCTTAAAAAAAAAAAAAAAAAAAAAAAAGCCCTTGGGTTCAAAAAAGAAGTCATGTTAATCAAGATGAGACAAGGGGATGTGTTAAAGAGCAGTCTTTATGACTCCATAGTCATCTAAGTGTCAAGTATGTGCCCCACACACAGGACATGGCCCGCTTTTCCCTATTCCAAGTAAAGCTTGGACAAATTGTTTTTGGTCTATTTGAATTTTGAAACTCTGGCTAAGATGCCTTGGAACTTGGGATAGGACTCTAATACTATCTACTTAAGGTGCTTGGCTCCAGAGGGGAGAACTAGAATGAATGGCAAGTTATTTCAGCTCTCTCTAAGGAAGTACTCATTAATAGAGTAGGAAAGGTTTCTTCATGAAGGGAGCTCCTATGCTGTCAGAGATATATGAGAATTATCAGGAATATGGAAAGAAGACTCATTCCTTGCACAAAAGTTGTATCAGTTGGCTTCTAAGTCCCCCTTGCGCTATAATTTTATGCTTGAAAGGAATAGTGAAAAATAGTATTAAAAATTCCCCTTGATTTCTGTCAAGTTAGGATTTCCTTTGTGAAATTGTGTGACTTGTGATAACCCTTCAGATCCTCCTGAATGAGGATATCCTCTTGGTTCTAAAGACTATCCCCTCTGAACACAAAAACTTCTTAAAATGGTTATCATTTTAAGTGAAATTAAAATGTCATATTCTTGGTTAACAAGGAGGTTATTTAGGAATTAAATACTTACTGCTGTTGCTTGTGGATTATTGGGGTACATGTCTAGGAGCTCCTGGGGTGGGTTTAAAGGCTTGAGATAACGTGTGATAAAAACTGTTTTCCCACTTAAGTTGGTTACAGTTGTAAGGCATTGTCGTTTTGGAAATTTCAGGGCACATTCAACATGAAACTTCTCTGTTGCCTGAAGTAATTTCTCATCTTCCTGGGAATCAAACTTTAGAAAGAACATGGATTAATGGATAGTTATGGATACATGATATGATATGATATGATTATAACTGCAACATCCAACATGAATGAGAATCACAGACATATAGCTAATGGAAGGATTTCTTACTAATTGACTAATTTTACTTTTCTATAGATTATGTGTATATGTTACCATGCTGTCAAATAACTGCCCACAGAATTGTCCAGCTCTTCTACCAAACTGAAATGGCTGCATTCGTAATTTTTTTTAAGGAGATAAATTCTTTAAAGTCATTTAAGGCATTAAATATTTATAGACAAATTCTGAATGGAGAGCTGCTAAGTAACCTAATGGTTTCCACTTCTTAATAGAAGATGCATGACTATAAATCCCATAAATATTAACCAATGGTACGCCAAGGCAAATTGAACAAAAACCATTGCAGTCATGGACTGTGTCTGTCAGTGTCCCCCTCAAACAAGTCTCATTGCTCCTGTTTTCATGTTGCTAAAACTATCCTTTATGTTTAAATTTCAACAAAATTCTAAGCTTGCAAGTTTACAGATGTGCCCGTGTGTGTTTTGGAGTTCCAGACCCAGTTACACGGGGACAACTAAGAATTCTTCATCTCCAAAGAAAGGATGTAGAAGTAGAACCATAAATACATAGTAGTGATTTAGAATGATTCACTCCAGGATGAGTGACCAGCTGCCAAGGTCCTTAGGTAACTTTAAACAGATGTAACAAAGAGCATGGCATGCTTGTCTAGAAACACATGTCAGAGTCACAAAATCACTCAGATCATTGTTCCTTTGCTTAAGTATGTTAACAAGATTAGAATATCCCCTCAACATTTTTTATTAGGTATTCATAAAAAGAATATCTGTGTGTGTGCTGATTTCTATTTATAGTGTCTTTCATTTCAAAGGGCCTCAATTTGTCAAGCTTACTAAAGAAAACTATTTCTTAGTCTTTCTAATTGGTATTCATGGTTGAAATGTGAGCCTCATTCTTGTATTGTGTAAAAGGAATGATTGGAGGATATGGGGTGGAAATATCTCCATACTTTTTGTTTAATGCCTGGTTCATAGCCATAATTGCCATAAATGCTATCCCTCACAATAGGGCTAAAGCTTGACATCTATCTTTGGCTTGGCGTGAGAAAAAGAGGGAGCATTTAATTATAGAATCAGAATTTTAGAGTTCAAAGGGAGGTTAGGGGTCATTTAGTACAGCCTTCCATTCCATGTAAGAATCCCTTCTACAAAATCCCTAAACTGTCAACTTCTACTTGAATGCTTTCTGTGATGAGGAACTCATTATACCTCCTAATGTAGATAATTCCATTTTCAGACAACTTTGATTGTTACTAACTTCTTTAATGTTGAATCAAAATCTGTCTTCCTGTAATTTCTACCTTTTGGTTTTGTCCACTTGAGCCAAACAGAATATAATCCCCCTTCCACATGACAGGTTTTCAAATAACTGAAAACAGCTATTACATTTCTTTCCCCTCCCCGAGGGCTTCTTTTCTCCAGGCTTAACCTCTCTACTTCCTTCAACTGTTCTTCATCCAAGGAGATTTTGAGTCTCTTCACCATCTGGTTAAACTCCCAGTTCTGAATTGTCTCTCTCAGATTGTGGGGCGTTTCACTGAGTATAGTAGTACAGATATGGTCTGACCACTGTAGTGGATAGAGCGTCTGACCACTGTAGTGGATAGAGCGTCAGGCCTGGAGTCAGGAAGACCTGAGTTCAAATCTGACCTCAGATGCTAGCTATGTAATCCTGGGCAAGTCACTTAACCCTGTTTGCCTCAATTTCCTCATCTGTAAAATGAGCTGGAGAAGGAAATGGCAAACTGTTCTAGTGTCTTTGCCAAGAAAACCCCAAATGGGGTCATGAAGAGTCAGACATGACTGAAATGACTAAACAAAGTAGTTCTCTATGTTTTAGAACATAGGCTGGTGCTGCTCTTAGGAGAAAAGATACAGGAGCTTGAAGGTCACTTTCTAACATAGATAGATTCAGAACTAGTTGAGTGGCAGGACCTGAAAATTGTCATCAATTGTTTGATGAAAATTTGGAAGGGAAGTCTCTAGTGGAGTGGGACTGGTATTTGTGATCAGGTCTGTTCTCCTTAGCATTTTCCTCAATTACTTGTATAAAGAGAAAGATAGTATGCTTATCAAATGTGTAGCTAATACAAAGGTAGGAGGACCTGCTAACAGTTGTATGAGATAGTCAGGAGCCATAAAGATAAACTAAAATATTGACCAATTAGAATAAGATGAACCATAAAGGGACAAATGTAAAGACTTACATTAGGGTTAAAAATCAACTTCACAAATACATGATAGGGATAGCATGGCTAGATGGATCATCTGAATAGATTTAGAAGTCTAGAAGATTACATTTTAACTGTGAGTCAATAGAATGATGTGGAAGAAAGCCAGTGACCTTAGGCTGCATGAAAAGAGGCTAGTATTTAGGACTAGGGAGATAATAATTCTACTTTACTTTGTCCTATCTAGGAATCTGGATATATAGACCTGGAATGTTGCCCTCAGTTCTGGACACTATCATTTAAGGACATTAAATTATGGAGGATGCCTAGGTTGATGAATGGGTTTGAACACTACTCATCAGGATACATTACTGGGGATGTTTAGCTTGGAGCAGAGAAGCCTCAGTGGGAAACAATAGTTATCTTGAAAAGAATGACATGTAGAGGACAACTTGACAATTTAATTTAAATTGTTCCTTTTGGGTATGAGAGGGAAAAAACCAGAATCAATGGGTGAAAGTTGCAGAGGAGACAAATTTAGGTTTGATGTCAGGAAAAAGAAAACCAAAAATCCCTTTCTACCTATCAGAGCTATCCCACAGTGGAATGGTCTACCTCAAGAGGTGGTGACTTTCCTCATACTGGTGATCTTCTAGCAAAGGCTGGACAAACCCTTATGTATGTAGGAGGATCTCTTTCAGGTAGGGAGTCAGAATTGGTTGTTTCTGAGATCCTTTCCCAGTTTTGGGAACTTTATGATCTTGTGAAGTGTATATAGAAGAGCTTAAGCATACTCACTAGGACTTAAAGCTTTCAAAATAGAGGAAGAGAAAAGCTGCTACTTCGAGACCAGTAAATAAATATTGACTGATTTATTATAAAATAAAATACTTTTTACCTTCTTTAGCATTTCAGTCATCTATCAGAAGCAAGGAAGAGAAAAAGAAAACAGGCAAAACAGTGTAATAACAGAAATATAAAGTTAAAAAAACGGAAATATTCAGTTTCTTCTACCAAAACAATACAATGAAAGAACTGCTAGAATGAAGAAAGGCATTCAGATTCTATACCTATTTTTGTTTAAAAAATTTTCCATTAAGAAATACTTGAAAATGGCACAGAAAAATATGCCTAGAATGAATAAGACTGATACTCCATTCATCATTCTTGAAAGTTTGCAAAATGTAAAAATGCATCCAGATCCTACATCATGCCCCATTTTAGTGACTGCTTTATGACCAGAGCTCCTTTTTCCCGAATAGATCATTTAAGAACAAATAATGCCTATTCTTTCCACCTCTTATAGTAGAATGATAGCCATACTGGGTGTAGCTCTCATCAGAAGGCATAAGAGCATCTTGGTGAGGTTTTAGTGTATAACTAAATCCATATTCACATGGATCATGCTTGCTGTGACCACACTGGGGCAGTGAGGCATCAGAAAAGGGAGTATATTGGAAAAAAACATTTTTTACAAAAGGAGGAAAGCATATACAAAACTGTGTTGTTGTTGTTGTTGTTTTTTTTAATGGAGAGACACTTAAAGGACATTGGAACACAATTAAAATTAATGAAAAATGATGTCAATGTCTGTAAAGGATGCACCACTAAGGGTGGAAGGAATCTTAATTCTTTCTGCCATACTCATATACCTTGGCAAACCCATGTGAAGACTTAACACACTTTTTAAAAAACAACTCCAAACACCACTTTACTTCCAGCTCCATGTCTTACTAGACTTTTCTGCTCTTGACCAACAATCTTGTCCTAATCTGGGTATTCTCCTGCCCTCTCCACCCATCCCCTTCAAGCTTTCCAACTTCCCATTATGGGTTGTCTTCTTCCATTAGAATGTAAGCTCCTTGAGAGTTAGAGGATGTCTTGTTTGCTTATACTTGTATCCCCAGTGCTTCACTGTTCTTGGCACATAGTAAACAGTTAATAAATTTTGTTATCTATGTATCTATCTGTCAGTCTACCTATGTATCTATATTATCTATCTATATCATTTCTGTCTTTTTCTTTTGCTCTATCTTTATCATCTATCAATCTGTCTTTCATTCTAAAGCAGTGGTGTCAAACTTTTGGACTGGCTGAACTAATTGGGAAATCTTTAACTAAATAAAAGAATACAATACAGATAATGTTAATTTATGGTTTTCTGTCAGTATACTACTTCAGAGTTCTAGTTCTATTTGAGCTTGACACCACTGAGCTAAAGCACACATGGGGAAAATTTTTCAGAAAGTCCTGCTCAAATGGAAGTGACCCAGGATTCTTTGTTTGTTTGTTTTTTTTTTTTGAGGGCAATTGGGGTTAAGTAACTTGCCCAAGGTCACACGGCTAGGTTTTTGTTTGTGTATGCGTTAAGTGTCTGAGGCCGGATCTGAACTCAGGTCCTTCTGACTCCAGGGCCAACACTCTACTCACTGAACCACCTAGCCGCCCCTGACCCAGGATTCTTAATGGCCAGTGACATACTAGCCCAGGCAGATCCTACTAAGCTGGAAAGACTTTGAATACAGACCCTACAATAGACTAAATGTCTAATAAATTGGAGAGACTCATCATGAGAAAATTGGTCAACAGGTGATGAATTCTTTTGGCCATTTCAACACCTACTAAATAAATTCCTATGGCTTATTACTTAAAGGATTAACTATAAAATCCCCTGTCATTTAAAAAGACCTTTACAACCTGGTCCCTTTCTATTTTTCCAGTCTTCTAACACCTTACTTCCCTCCACTCTATGATACAGCCACCCTGGTCTCCTTGTTCTTCCTGGAACATAGTGCTCCATTTCCCTACCTTTTCATTGGCTTTCCTCTGTGCCTGGGATGCTTGCTCTCCTCTTGGAGGAGGTTCCCTCTTGACTTCTTTTAAGACTCAGATCAAAGACCACTATATGCAAGAGGCTTTTCTCAGTTCCTCTCTCTCTACCTCACCCCCTACAGCTAATGCCTTCCCTCTGAGATTACCTCTAATTTATCCTGTATATATATAATATATAAATGATTGTTTACATGTTTTCTCTACCATTAAAATGTGAATTCCTTGAGGATAGGGACCATGTATTTAGCCTTTCTTTGTATCTTCAGTGCTTAGCACATTGCCTGGCAAATAGTAGGAGATTAATAAATGATTATTGACTGATTGAATGGACTATCTCCTGAGTCATGGGGAGGTTGTGACCTATGTCAGTGAGGAAGACCCCACACTGATGAAATCATGAGTGCTTGAATTGTTTAAATAAATATAAGAAAAATAATCAAACTTTTCCTTAGAGCAAATGTTTAGAGTTATGCTTAGTTCCTTGTCTTGGATATTATTACTTCTAGTTTACAGATGTAGAAAAATATGCAAAAATATATGCACATATTTTCTCTTTTAAGAATATTTTGAAATAGATATGACTTTAAGTGCTTCCTGGTTAACAATACTTTTCTTCAATGAAAAGCATATCTACTACATAAATTATCTTAAAATCTGGCAAATAGGAATAAAATAAAATTTCTTTGATGTTGTTTTATGAATTCAGACTAAGAATTATAAGATTGCACTTCCGCGTGAATCTGAATCTATCCAGTAAAGTACAAAAAGTGAATATAAGAATATATTTGAGTTGGGGTATGTTCACAGAAAGGCAGTAATAAGTGGTTTTCCATCTTCATTGACGGTAAGATAAAAAGAAACAATCTTAAACTGAAACATCTGGGAAGAGATTCCTCACGGTGGAGATGATTAAATTCAGGAAAAGCTAACAATAAAGTCAATGAAATCACTTTTTTTGGAGGTCTCTAAAAATGAACAAACAAGTAAAAAAAAAAAAGATAAGGTAAGAAAACCTAAACCCACACTTTTATTTGGCTGTTCCTGCCTAAAGGCACTGGGAGTGACCTCTTAAGGACATCTCGGTGTTATGATAGGTCACTGATATTATCAAACATATGAGTCTAGAGAAAGAAGTGTATTTCACAACCCATTTCCTTTTTGATCTAATTTTGCAATTCAGTTCAACACTAAAAGTATAAAGTCATTGGGTCCAAGCCAGAAAAAGATATGCTCAAATAAACATTTCTGTTAGTCTTACATGCATAAAATAACACCATCTGTTGGCATGCACAGGGGATAGACTATTCAAAGGACTGACCAAAATCACGGATTGGTTGACAAAGTTGGAAACCAGTTACCTTTTCTCGAACTGACTCTCCAGATACAAGGTGAGGTTCAATAGTCATAAAGAAGGTGATGTAGGTGCCGTCACTCAGACTTCTGACAGAATCAAAGCCCCTTTCATTAATTATGTTTCTCTCTTTACTGTAGCCCAGGAGAACCGGGGGAATATCTATTTTAAAAGTACCATCAATCTTTGAGAAAAAAATAAAATTCAATAAATCTTCTCATGGAGAGTACAAAAGTAACAATCAACAAACACAAGCTATCTCATAAAATCTGTTTCCCGAGGCACAAAAAAGGTCTAATACAGTATTTCAGCAGTGTGACAATGGGCAAGCCATTTCTCCTTCTCTGTCTTGGTTTCTCATCTATAAACTGCCCTAAATGATAGCTACTTTCCTTTCTATCTCTTGAAGTCAGAGGATCTGGGTTCTGATTGCCCCACTGATACATCTGCCTGAGTAAACTTGTGGAAGTCACTGAAGTCTCCCTGGTTCTCAGTTTTCTCATCTATAAAACGAGAGAATTGGACTCAATGGCATTATAGGCCCTTTCTAACTCTAGAATGATGAATCTATGGATTTGGCTAGGGTCTTTTATGATTGTAGCTTCTATGAACAATATTCAGATAGTACCAACAAACAAGTTTGTTCTGGGAGCTGAAATTCACAAATGTGAAATGTACCAATTTAAAGATTTATTCTTATTGACTGATTGGCTTCCATATCTGAAAGGCTAATGAGATAAGATGAACTTTTAGAAAGTGACAATTGCCCTCTAGGTTAAATTGATTTCTTCTCTGCTTGAAGATATGTTTTTCCTAGATTATAAAGGTATTTTGCTCTAAAACCTAGAGCAAAAACATGTTAAGGGGCATGGGATTTTTAATTTGTAAAAGGAAAGTGTCATAAGAGAATTTTTGTATAGATGCCCTTTTACCTGAAACATCTAATTTTAGACCTGTTGCTATCTTGTTAGTTCCTGCTCTTTCTGCAAATGCCAGCTAAAAACTGTTAGTATTTGCTGATTCAGTTATTATTTTTCCTGATGTAGATCTTCCCCTCCTACTGTGGATTTTTTGAGGTATAATTCTTTACCTTCTTCTTTGCCTTCTGTAAAGTTCCAACTTTGTCTTTCATGCTGATATAAGTAAAGACTATATAAGATTTTTGGAAATGCTACTCATGACCAATTGGTTTTTGTGTATCATGGGACTGTGCCCTGAGAATATAATAAACCGGTTATTAAATGTCTCCATTTGTTAATAAATATGATTGGCAGCAGTACTTTATCAATGAATATTTGTAGAAATCATTTTTACGTTCATGCAAAAAGAACCCAAGGGAAGAAATTACTCTTGGGGAGTTTAATGCTCATCTAGATAAACACTTCATTGCATTAACAGGTATCTATTGTCAGTTCTGCCTAATGAGAATGATTGTTTGGACTGAGATGGATAAATGTTCATCTGGACAATGCATGTAATCAGATTTGAAATTTGACTTCTAAAACATGGAATCACAGAAATTTGACCTCAGAGATGCTTTAGTCCAGCCCTCTTGATTTTACAGATAAGAAAACTGGGACCCACTAGGGGGAAATGAATTATCCCAGATCACACAGCTAGTTTTTCATAGAATCACAGTTGGAAGGGATTTTAAAGATAATTTCTAGACTAGCCACCTGCCTGAGGCATGAATTGACCAACACCACAAAGTTGTTCTCTATTTAGTCCCCTTTGGTAATGTTGCTTCAAGGCAACATTATAGGGTTAAACAGTTAGCTCCTTTGTTGGCTGGTAAAGATTAGCTACAACCCTAAAACTCTGGCCTACAGTTGCCATGGATGTAGCCTCAGGCTATCAAGGGCACTAAATGGATTAAAGCTATTTCAGGAGAGAAATGCTAAAGCAACTAAAGATTTAACTCAACAAATCCTCTTAAGTAAATCCTCCAACTCCGTGTGTTTCTTGACTGTGTCTCTATCAATTTTTTCCCCTACTTCCTTGATTGTGAATATTGATGGAAACTAATTTGTGATTGTCATTGCTCCCAAACGTAGTTTGTTCTTTCCCCCTTTATACCTGTTAAATTCCTACCTATCCTTTAAAGCAAAACTCAAATGCTTGTTCCTTCTCTGATCCCATGCCAGGAATGATCCTCTCTACTAGGAAACATCTCATTTTTATACCTGTCTAATGAATACATCTCTATCTTACCTCTCTTTTAGACAATAAGGTCTTTGGGGACAGTGAAATATCTTGTCTCAACTTTGTATCTTCCCCAAGAATTTAGCAATATTCTACTCACAGTAAGCACTTAGTAAATATTATTTAACGATTATTATAATTTTCTGTTAAGTGTTATTGAATGAATACCATAATTTTCTGTTAAATGTTATTTCTTCAAAGAACTTACATATTCTTTCATTTTTACTACTCTGGCCAAGTTTTCAATCCAATGCACTTTCTTATCCCTGCTAGTATTTAATTTTAAGGGAAAAAAATAGAGGGGAGAAGAGATAATGGAAGAGAAAGAGAGCTTGTTTCAGTAGCCAATTACTAAAATATAAGTTAGTCAATAGATATTTCTTAAGCACCTACTTAAGCACTGGGGATTTAAGGAAAACACGTATATTATAAGTCATACATGTGAGCAAAGACAAGCACTGAATAATGACTACAATTATTAGCATTATAATTTGGGATTTTTAGAGTATTTATTCATATATTATTTTAGTGCCTAGAACAATTATCCCTAAAGTGCTCTCCTGTAAAAGGCAGAAGTTGATGGACTAATTCACTCTAATGGATTCTGAAACTGCCCACATACATTCTGCATTACTACAGGTGACCCAATTAGAAAAGACTGTTGATAAATTTGTGTATTTTGTAGTGAGACCATTTCAGTGCTAAATTTCAAATGCTTACCCTGCTCTGAAAATATAAAGTACTAAATGGAATTCGAACAGATCCCAGCCAGTGTCTCTCAATTCGAGTGTGGGTGCCACTTCCTCTTTCCCGCTCATCCTAGAAGAGGTATAAAAATTGGTAATAGTAAATTAGTAGCCAATGATGAAGTCCATTATTTGATAAGTGTTGGAATGGCTTCTATGTTGTACGAGGTGCTTTGGGGGATAAAAGACATAAGAAGACACAGGTTGTGTCTTAGTGAGACTTAGGCAGTTTCAAATGTTGACTCACATCTAAGATTCTCAAAATTTCTGACTGGGAAAGAATTCCTTTTCTGAAGCCGTTATCCTAGTAGGTTTAGAGGAGTGAGAGCATGAATAAAAGAAGACTTGTGGAGAATCAATATGACACAGTGGAAAGAAGGCTGGATTTGAAACCAGAGGATTTTAGTTCAAATTGTGTTTCTGTATTTCAATCTGTCTGGGCTTCAGTTCCCTCATCTGTAAAATGAGGGGGTTGAATTGGATCCAGGCACTAGGTGACCCAGTGGATAGAGCCAGGGTCCTGGAGTCCTGAGGACCCAAGTTCAAATCCAACTTCAGAAACACACTAGCTGTGTGTTCCTGGACAAGTCACTTAACTTTGCCTCAGTTTCCTCATCTGTAAAATGAACTGAAGAAGGAAATGGCAAACCACTCCAGTATCTTTGCTAAGAAAACCCCAAATGGGACTGAAAATGATGGAAGATGAACTTGATCAGAGGTATCAAACAACTGCCTATGGGCTACATTTGGCCTTTAGTACTTCTTCACATCTCAAACCAGATTAAAATGCCATTGGGAAATATTTAACAAAATAATCAAAAGTATCATAGGACATAGATAATATTAATATGTAATTTTTAAAGTCAATATTGTAGCCTTGGGATTCTTATGTACAGTTCAGTGGGTAGTGTTGTCAAGGGTCAGAGTTGGGAGAGTTGGTTCAGTTTTGAAAAAATTCAATCAGACCTTCTCTTTAGCCAAAGGAACTTTTATTGATGTGAAAGCATGTGCACCTGAGACTTAGCAAGGAACTAAACAAAGGCATTGATGTAGGAAAAGGACCAGACTTATATAGCCAGAAAGTTACATAGCCTATAGGATGATGATGTAATTTTAGGGTTTCTAATGGAGGTTGGAGATGTAAGGACAGGATGAGGAAGATGGATGACACAGGATAAGGAAGTCAGGGGAAATTTTATGACCCAGGATGGTTATGGTCTCAGATAAGGGGAAGTTTTATGGGACTCCAAGATAAAAGAAGAGGTTTTAGGGCACCTTCAAACTCAGGAGGGCCCCTAAAGGAACTGAAGAAGCAACCCTTAATATTTTTAACCTTAGGGCACCTCTGTATCCACATCACTGTTGCTGTTTGAATTTGACACCACTGGCCTAGGTGACTTATAAGTTCCCTTCCAGTTCTGAGTCTGTATATGTGTGGTTATTGAAATAGTTCAATTCAGTTGCATGGCAATGAAGGCTTCTACTTGGACAGTGGCAGTAGGAATAGTGAGGAGGTTGTGGATTTAGGAAATATTTGATAAGCAGAATTGGCAGAATTTAGCAATATTCTACGGCCTTAAAACTTTGAATGATCTTTTATCATCAAAGGGAAATTCAGTTGTATGCATTAGATTCTATTTACTAAGGTAGTAAATGAGCTTAGATATTTTTTAAAAGATTTTTTTTTTTTTTGCTGGGCAACTGGGGTTAAGTAACTTGCCCAAGGTTACACGGCTAGGTTTTTGTTTGTGTGGGTTAAGTGTCTGAGGCCAGATCCGAACTCAGGTCCTTCTGACTCCAGGGCCGACGCTCTACTCACTGTGCCACCTAGCCACCCCTTTAAAAAGATTTTTAAACAATGACTGAAACTAAAAGGGTTTGCTTCTTAACTCTTAGTCTTGCAAACATTTCATTTTTATCAGAATGGCCTCTCCTATTGAAGGATCAAATAATTATTGGAAGAACTAATGAAAATTATCTGGGTAGCCCATTCTTTCAGAATAAATATTTATAGAGTTTGCTTGTATTTTTGCCAAATCCTAGGTAATTCATTAACATACCGTTGTGTAGAAAGTCTAGAAGTAATAGTCCCATAAACACCAGGTTGAACATTTCCCAACAAGAACATGGAAAACTGGCTTGATTTTACCACTGACTCATGGGGAAAATTGTGACTGGTACTGGTAGGGATATTCCGGCTTAAAAGAATTAAGAAAAAAACTGAAAGGCATCTTTAACATGACTTGGCATTACACACACATGAACTAAAGACCAACTCTGTGGCAAATTCAGATCACTTTTTGTCTACCTTAATATTTTGTTTTCTGCCTATTATCAAACTACATTTAGCTTGAACTCTTAACCTTGACACTCATTAGAATCCTTTTGGATGCTGTTGCAATTCTTGCTTTTAACAATGCTTCTGTGTCATGAAGTTTCCCACCCCTGCCCCATTCAGCAAAATGACTCTAGTTTTGGAACTTGGACCCTTGCCAGCAAAGGAATGCCTTGACTGCAATTTGTGGGCAGGAAGGAAAGACACTAGAAATTTCCAACCCCTTTCTCTCTGATCCTCAAACCAGAATAGGTTGAGTTAGCACCAGGGTCTCCACTTTTTCACAATTTTTGACAGAACTGACCCAATTCACTTTGATGGAACTCACTCAACTTATTTAATTCACCAGTTGTTAGGATCAGGGTAAGCAGTATACCTACAACTACTAGAAGGTATAAGCAACAGTATGGACATCTTCCTCAAAACCGTGAGCTTACCTCCAAGATATCGTAGAGGACTTCATCAAAAATGTTAATGAATATATCATCCTTCACTGATTGGATACTGGTTGTGCTATAATCACTATTAGGAGCTCTATCAAAGCAAAATACAATCAGATTATTATAAAAATGAGTAAATGAGTGTGAAGGCATATGGTGGTGGCAGAGTTGATCTTTAGGGGAGAAAGAAAGACAAAAGAGAAGAGGTTAAAAGGCAGAGGGGAAAGTGAAAAGTTTGAGCAAGTTTATCAGCTCACTTCTGAAAAATCCCATCCCCCTGAGTTTCAGTCAGCCAATCAGCTTGGGGGTAGCCCAAGTTCCTGGACTCTAATCAAATGCCAGTCCCTGTCCTCTTAACAAGGCACCAGTGGATGGGACTGTCTTCAGCATGAGGAAGTAGTTTTCTGATCCTAGACAAAGGTATATACCCTATAAACTTGTCAATTTTTTGAGAAAACTCATCAAACTGATCAGATCACTCCTCTATTCAACTTCCCTTACTCTAGAAATTATAAACAGAGCATTTTCTTCATAAATGTGCAAAACAGATATGATTTTGTTCACTTTACAGATACAGAATCTGAGGCTTCGAGAGGCTGACATCTACCTATGGTCATGCAACTCATATGTAGACACTAGGTCTTGAAGTCAGGTTTTTTCATTTGTGGTAAGAGAATTTTTCTGAATTGGCTTTATGACTACCATTTCCTTAAGACAGCTTGTTGCATCCTAGTCTGAGCATGCAGAATTTCATTGAGACACCAAACTTTAGCACAGATGATTAACTGGTTAGGGCTAAGAGAATTTCTGACTCAACTTTATTATCTTTATTTACTTAATCTGAAATATTAACTATAGCCCTGGTGCCATCTGATTCATTTTTCCTGTTTAGAAAATCCCAGCTTGAGATATCAGCTATAAACTCGTGTTTACTGGCTAGTTTCCTGTTTTAACCTGATACAGACCATTTATGTTCTTTGATTTGTAAACCTTTAGCTGCCCATTCTACCCTCTGTAAAATTCCAATTGTACTGCCTTGTAATTAAACCTATTTCAAAGGTTGTCAAAAATGTTATTTGGGGCCCACTGATTTTTGTGTATCATGGGCCTGTGCCCTAAGCACATGATAAATCGGTTGTGCGTTAATCAGTATGATTGGCAGTAGTATATATCAGTGACTCCTTGGACAATTTTTATGTCATATTCTAGGTGCAAGATAATGAATTAAGCTACAGTTATTCATTAAATGCCTAGTATGTGCTAGTTATTGAGGATACAAAGACCAATATGAAGCAATCTCTGCCCTCCAGGAGCTTATATTTTATTGGAAGAGCCAACAAGTACCTGAATAAGTATATACAAAATAAGTAATAGTAATCATAATAGCTAACATTTCTGTAGTGCTACTCTGTGCTGGGCATTTGTGGTAAGGGCTTTATAATTATTATCTCATCAGATAATAAATTATATAAAGTGATTTTTTTTGGGAGAGGAAAGGGCAGTAGCAACAAGGTAGAATCAGGAAAGACTTCATTGTAGAAGGTGATATTTGGGCAAAATTTTCAAGGAAATGTATTCCTATGAGACAGAGAGGAGGTAAGAGTGCATTCACTCCAAGCATGGGGGCAGCCAGTACAAAAACATGAAGGTAGGAGATGGGATATTGCCTATGATAAACAGTAAAGGAGACAGTTTGGCTGCAACCTTAGGAGTGGGTAAAGAGGAGTAATGTGTAAAAAGTTGGAAAGGTAGAAATTGAGGTTAAGACAAAGGGCCTTAACAACTAAATAGAGGCACTTGTATTTGATCCTAAAGGCAGCTGGGAATCATTGGAATTTGGGGACTAAGGGTTTGATGGGGTCTGCACTCTAGGAAAGTTACTTTGGCAACTTGAGGCAGGGAAATCATTCAGGAAGTTATTGCAACAGCTCAGGTGAAGGTTAATGAGGGCCTGAACTAGTGGGGTGGCACTGTGAGTAGAGAGAAGGGGATAGATTTGAGAGATATTGTGGGAGGAGGAGCTATAAAATTTGGCAACTGACTGGATAGATAGAGTGAGGGAGACTGAGTAGTCAAAAATGATGCCAAAGTGCCTGGAAGGATGGCGGTATGCTCATTTGGCATAGGAAAGTTTGGAAGTGGGGAAAAGGACTGGGCGGGAGGACAAGAGAATAATTCAGTTTTGGACTTCATCAAGCTAAACATGAACCTAACATGTACCCGTTGACTCAGACTTTTCATAACATGGGCATTTCCACTTTCTTCACAATGGACCTGAAGTTCTGTGGTGGCCCTTCAAGAGACTTTGTTTCTTCTCTTTGCTTTGGTACTAGCTACTTGCCTGACTCTTGGACAGTGTTTTGACTTTCTAGATCACAGTTTCTTCTGTAAAATGAGGGGATTGGTTCAATGATCTCTAAGGCCCTCAAAACATTTTATGCATCTGTAGAGAAAGAAAAAAAATCTATTGTTTGCCCTTACCTAAATGGAAGTACAAGTTCTTCATTCCAGCTAGGATTTGGACCTTCAGCTGTAGTAGTGTGGCAAACGGTTCTTTGAAAAGAAACTTCTACGAAAGGTCGAACTAAAACCTTAAAAATCAGAGCAAATTAGGAAAAAAACAAAATAAAACAAATCTATAACAACCAAAGGTTTTTCCTCAGGCAAAAGCATGGGCCAAAAGAAAATATGAAGGTAAGACATGTTGCCTCTCCGATTTAATTCTGGAATAAAGTGCAAAAAAATGAGCTTGACAATTTGGATTTTGTTACCTGATTGAGCACATTGTCCACAATATGGGCTGGACTTTGCATTGATGGGGAAGTCACAAATGTTTCACTGAAAGGCCTTGAAGATCGGGATGGCTGCTGGAGTTTGCTAGGAGAGAAAAGTCATAAAAGTTCCAGGTGATGTGAGGCCAAGGATTTAATTAATCTTCATGGCACTTAAGAAAGAAATGAAGTTGAGAATCACCCAAAGGACAAGGGAGAGGTAAAGGTGGGCATAAGCAGGCTGGAGCATGTTATAAATAGGGAATTGTACCAGCAAAGGGGTATCAAGGAATTCATCAAATAAATGTACTAGAGAAAAAAAGATCGGTGAGTCACATTCTAAGAGAAAGGGATAACAGCCTGTGTGCCCCATGGTGTCTATGCAGTGTTAAAAGAACATGAACAAAGCCCCAGGCATGCTGTGTAGACTCCCTGTGGCAACCTTAATGGGAGAATATGGAAGAGCAATGCACAGGGTGTGTAGGCAAGGATAGACAGACTGAAATCTGAATTGCTGGGCAGAATAACAACTTTTTAATATTTAAGAACATTTTTTTTTTAAAGCAATTGGGGTTAAGTAACTTGCTCAAGGTTACACAGCTAGTCATTATTTATGTGTGGGTGCTCATTTTCTGAGGCCGGATCTGATCTCGGGTCATCCAAACTCCGAGGCCGGCGCTCTTACTCACTGTGCCACCTAGCCGCCCCTTTAGGGCAATTGGGGTTAAGTAACTTACCCAAGGTTACACGGCTAGGTTTTTGTGCGGATCAAGTGTCGGAGGCCGGCTCCGAACTCAGGTCCTTCTGATTCCAGGGCCGGCGCTCTATTCACTGCGCCACCTAGCCGCCCCAAGAACATTTTTAATAGATGATGACACACTGAATATTCGTAGCCTCCACATTATGTGGAATAAAAAGCTCTTCAAGCATAGAAACCCAGTGGAAGGAAACCAAGCCTGGATGATATCATCCCAATTGCACATAACGTCTCCAAAGATAACTTTGGTGAACCTGTCAAGGAGCTTATATGACAACGCTTTTATGAAATCACCAAAAGTGATCATTTTATGCACCTGTGTAACAGTTTACCAAACTAACTTCAGTGGAACAATAGTAGGCTACTCATTTGTCCAATCACAAGTCTGAACTCTACTGAATATGTGAGTCAGTTCATAATCATTGTGTTTCTTTTTTTAAAAGCAACTGGGATTAAGTAACTTGCTCAAGGTTACACGGCCAGATTTTTTTTTTGTGTGGGTGTTAAGTATTTGAGGCTGGACCCAATCCCAGGTCCTCTGGACTCTGGGGCTGGTGCTCTTACTCACTACATCACCAGGTTGCCCCTATAATCATTGTGTTTATTCTGTGGTCAGGTACTGTGGGGAAAAAACAGATGAGTCAAATGTTTTACATAAATTATCTCATTTGACTGTGCCTTTTCTTTGCCACTTAGTATATTTGTTCACCCCAACAAATAAGAAAGCAATGGAAGGCAGAGAGAAAAAAGAATAAGTTGGCCTGGCAAATATCAAATACCAACTTTGATGGGATTTCAGATCCATGAAAATATTGTAGTCATACTTAAAGGTCTGTAAGCCTAGGTCTGTTTATACTTCTTTCTACAGGCATGCCTCATTTTATTGAACTTTGCAGATACTGAGGTTTTTTTTTGTTTGTTTTTGTTTTTTCACAAATTGGAGGTTTGTGGCAACTCTTTATGAAGCAAGTCTATTGGCGCCATTTTTTCCAATAGCATGAGGTCATATTGTGTGTCTGTGTCATGATTTAGCAATTCTCACAATATTTCAACTTTGTTTCATTATCACTATATCCATTATGATGATGAGTGATTTTTGATTTTACTCTTGTAATTGTTTTGGAGTTTCACATATATATGTATGTGCCCATATAAGATGGAGAACTTAATTGAGAAGTGTAGTATGCTCTGATTGCTCCACCTACCAGCCATTGTTCCTTCATCTTTGTCCCTCTCCTCAGGCTTCCCTATTCCCTGAGACACAGCAGTATCAAAATTAGATCAGTTAATAACCCTATAATAGCCTCTAAATATTTAAATGAAAGGAAGAGTCAATCATAAGGCTAATTTCATTGTTGTCTCACTTTAAGAAATTTCTACTGTCACCCCAACCTTCAGGAACCACCACCAGTCAGCAGCCATCAACACTAAGGCAAGACCCTCCAACAGAAAAAGATTATGACTTGCTGAAGGCTCATATGATGGGTAGCATTTTTTAGTAATAAAGTATTTTTTTGTTGTTTTTTTGCAAGGCAATTGGGGTTAAGTGACTTGCTTAGGGTCACACAGCTAGTTAAATGTCAAGTGTCTCAGGCTGGATTTGAACTTAGGTCCTCCTGACTCCAGGGTCAGTGCTCCATCCACTATGCCACCTAGCTTCCCCTAATAAAATATTCTTTAATCGAGGTATGTACATTTTTTTAGACATAATGCTGTTGCACCCTTAATAGACTACAGTATAGTATAAACAACTTTTATATATGTACTGGGAAACCAAAAAAATTCATGTTACTTGCTTTATTGTGATGATTGCTTTATTGTGGTCTAGAGCTGAAACCACAGTATCTCTGGGGTATGCCTGTATTTATTTATTTGAGGCATAGTGGATTGACTTCTAAAAAAATTGTCCCGAGGTTTTAATAAATAGAATTAGCCATGTACATATTTTCTAAGAACACAACTTTTTTACTGTTATGATCCTTTTGGGGTATTAATAATAAGATCAAGTCATGTAACAGTATTAATTCTTGGGGTACTGTGAATATGTATAGGCAGCAGGTCTACTATTCCTGGGAGTATTTGGCTTTGTGACAACAAAACACCAGGAAAGACATCAACAAGGGACCGTTTGCATTCATTAAGAATAGCTTGCCTTGACATGGTTTATGCTGGTTCCCATTTGGACCTCACAACAGTGGAGTGAGGTAGAGAGCGTAAGCCTTACCAACTCCCATTTTTTTTTTCTACAGATGAGTAAACAGAAGCTCAGAGAAACTGTGACTTGACCAAAGCCACATAGCCAATTAATGGTAAGAGCCAGAACTCAAACTCAGGTCTTCTGCTTCCTAGTACCATGCCTCACTGCCTGCTACTTTTTATAAGGGCAGGACAAGCAGGAGACATAAGAGGAAATAAAAGGGAGGAGGAGGGACAGAGGATTAAGAATAGCAAAGACAGAAAGGGCCAGAAGTGTGAGTGACCACTGGAGCGAGGAAGACTGGAGTACCAGGGCACACAGTTTCTGAACTTCTTGGCTCCATTCCCCAAAAGGGACTAAGTTATTTCTTGGTGCTAAGGCCTTTCCTTTCAACCAGATGAGGGAACCCCCTGAATTACAACTCACTTTCCACAAAATACATGAAGCACCACAGAATCAGACAGAAAGTGGGAAGGTCTCTTTTAATATGGCCATATGCCATAATAAAAAGGGCCCTGGACCTAGAGGAAAGAGACCTGGGTTCTTATCCCCACTCATGTGGTTACTTGTTATGCAGCCCTGAACAAGTCACTTATTTGTTCTGAACATAAGTTTCCACATCCATAAAATGGGCATAATACATGTACTGCCCCTTTCTCAGATCTGTATAAACCTTTAAGAGAGGCTTATAAACTTAAAACACTGTGGAAGTAATGTGAATGATGAGTAATCAGTTCTTGCAGAACAACTTTTGCTTCAGCATATTAGGGGAGTAAGTACATAGAATAGCATATTCAATCGAATAAATAAATATTTTAAACAAATGCAATAAGGATTTAATTGATACTGTCTATTAAGGGAAAGGTAAAGAACATGAGTAGTCAGTGTTAGCTATTAAGGAGGGATCAGACTGGTTCTATTTGAAAGCAGAAGTAGGAGAAATGGGTGGACATTACAAAGAACCAGAATTTGACCCAAGGATAAACTTCCCTGGTACAAAGAATAACTCTTAGGGCTATTCAGAAGCAGACTAGACTTCCTTGGTAAGTCAAGGGCTTCCACTCCTCATGTGCTCAGATGGGGGTGGGATGTTCCCTTGTTCAGGAGGCCATAGAAGGGGATACTCTTTTCAGATACAGATTGGACCAAATGAGCTTTCAGATCTCATCTTTCCCTCACTTTGGATGGCGGCTCTTTCTTACCTGGCTATGGGTTTTCGTACTGGAATGTCATAGGCTCTAAGGATGTTCACCAAGAGCTTAATGTCTCCATCTGACAGATTTTGTGCTGGAACCTTTTTCCTTCCTTTTCTTCTGGGCTTCAGTGGTCTCTTTTGTTCTGCCAACTTGAAGAGGCTTACACCCAGAATGCTAATGACCACAGAATGGGATGTCAAAGACATTTTGTTAATTTAATTTAATTTTAATTTTCAGTTCCACATTCTCTCCTGCTCTCTTCCCCCCTTCCACTGAGAAGGCAAGAAATATGACACCTATTTTATACACACACACGCAGAGTCATGCAAGACATATTTCCACATTAGCCATATTCTGAAAAAAGAAGCTAGAAAAATAAAGGAATAAAATATGCACCAATCTGTACTCTGAGATCATCAGTGCTTTATTTGGAGGTGGATAGAATTTTATATCATGGGTCCTATGGAGGTGTGGTGGATCATTGTATTGATCAGAGTTACTAGGTCTTAAAAGACATTTTAGAAAGTAAAAATCTGAAAGATTGAGACCTCCACCAATAAATTGCCTCAAAGCATTCTAAGGGCTTCTCAAAGACCCCCTGGCCATTTTAGGAGATTGAGACTGATCTGCAAAATTTACTGTGATGGGAGAGAAACTTCAGTAGGGACGGTTACTAAATTTATTTTAACTGCTGACTGCCTAAGGAAGAACACTTAAATTCTGGCCTCATCCTATACTATTCTACTACATGTACTCAGTTCCTACAAGATCAGTCCATTAATTAACACAAATACTTTTCCCTGAAATTGTGCTTATTTCACTTCCTCTAGCAAGAAATGTTCCCCATACTCCTCTACATATCCACGTCCTACTCTTCCTCTAGCACCCAAATCCAATGACATCTCTTCCATGAAGCCTTCTTCAATCTCCTCCATTAGAAACAATCTTTGCCCCCTCTGGACTCCTAAAGTGCTTGTTCTCTATGAGTATTTCCAAAATTTATTTGGCTATTTTGGGGCTTGAAACAGTTACATAATACATAAATCCATGACCAGGGGGTCTGAAGATAAGGAATGCTCTCAGTAAACAACAAAAAATTAGGAGACAGGCAATTCTAAAGCAGAGTAGAGAAAATTAAGTCTATTTTCAAATAATAGGGAATAAGTATTTCTGATATGTATGCAATTTAATGTTTAATATTTTTGTAAAGAAAATAGCTCCAGCAACAAAATTTCCTTAGGGAATCTCTTTCCACTCTGCAGAATACCAAATTTCTCTAGAACTCAATTTGGGAAAGAATGGCCATATCACTTCTATGGTTCCTGATTACATTTTACTTTGTATTTGGTTTATCTTTGTACCTGTGTCATCTCTTCTACTAGGTTGTAACTTTTTGAACAGCAGCATTTATATATTTTTGTATCCCTCATAGGGCTTCTCACAATATGTTGAACATAACAGGCATTCAGTAAATAATAAATGAATGAAAACAATGTGTCAAAAAAAGGAAGAATAACATTAATCAAAGAATTAAATTCTAATCTAGATTTAAAAATATACATTCACCACTTTTAAGTAAATCTCATTCTATAGGTGGAATTCTGGAGAGTGAGCTAAAAGGTCAAAGGACAAAGTGAATTCTGAAGGGCCTTGATCTCACATGGGCGGTGGCTAGAGTCCCATGGAAGGAGCCAAGATGGCCTTTCTGTGAAGGATCAGAAAGCTGATCAGTGTTCATGTGGATAGAGCCCCAGGCCCGGGCCTACCTGACATTTTCTTTATTTGATCTCTAAGGTAGGTTCTCACCCAGAGTTGTAACAGGTAGTAGCTCTCACTAGTCTCTCTCTGGCCTCCAGGGTAATTCTGTTCCTCTAGATATTTCTGTCCTCAACATGGAGGCCCTCTTCTGCCTACTTAGTTCACTTGAGGAAGACAATAAGTTTTTCAAAAATCATGTAAGGGAAGGTAATT
Source organism: Gymnobelideus leadbeateri (assembly GCA_011680675.1). Lineage (NCBI taxonomy): Eukaryota > Metazoa > Chordata > Mammalia > Diprotodontia > Petauridae > Gymnobelideus > Gymnobelideus leadbeateri. The sequence continues at coordinate 71,355 of WOXC01010902.1, forward strand.
CTATTTAAGGCAGGACACCTTTGGCAGTCTAGTGAAGCCTATGCACCCCTTCTCAGAATATTTTTAAATACATAAAATAAAATACATAGGATTGCAAAGGAAAACAATTATGCTGAAATAGTTATTAAAGTAGTTTATATAACAAGCAAACAAGGTCATAGACTCCAGGTTAAGAACCCTTGACTTAAGGGAAAGAAGAGAAACTTAATAGGGTAGAAAACTGAGAACATGAAAACTTTTTCTAAGATTACCCTTTTCTTTAATACTTAAAAAAAATCAGGGTTTTAGGGAAAAAAGATCTGTGTGGGTAATCCATCACAATATTCAGATCGCAGCTACTCTAGATTTTGTGAGTTACTATGGCCAAAATATTCCTCTTTGCTTAGTGGCCAACTTCATGATGAAAATCTCCTCCATGCTTAGCCAGGCTGCTCCTTGAGTGAGATGTACACAGTCCATTAGCTAGCCTGTACTTTCTAGATTGGTAGGAGAGGGAACAACTTTTGAGAACTTAGAATCATGTCATGATGAGGCACTGGAATAGTAATCACTGAGGAAGTCACTCCTCATTTGGCCACAAAGGACTGGCATAACTTTGTAGACTTCATTGATTCCTGTTCCCATGTAAGGAACATCTGATCCTGCTGTGTTTTAACTGATAGTTTTGTTTACATGTGGTATTAGAAGTAAGAGAAGAAAGTTCAACACTGAACAGCTTTGAGAGATGAGCTTGCTTTAGCCACTGATGAAAGAAAATGTTAAAACAGATTCAGGGACTTGTCTGTGTGAGCTGGTGCTAATTGGGGACATCATTTTTTCAGTGCCTGGCTGGACTTCAAGCTTCCTCAGGCAGCCCACATCAAGTGATAACAAAGGTACCTATCATAGGTCCCACTGACACATAAGCTCTTTTAAGGAAGTTGAGTAGTTATCAGCTTTGGCTATTTGCAGATCCATGCTCAGTTATCGCTGGGTATAGGCAGGTTGTTCTCAAGGAAGTGGGCATGAACTTGAACTTCTGTAAGTTATCATGGGGCTGGGAGCATGGGGTATGATCTACTAATGCACTTTCCTAAGTCAGTGCTCTGATCCTGGAGAGTGACCCACTTATGAGGTATTCTAGGCAGGGAGCTATGGCATGTTGATTGGGAGTACCAAACACAGAAGCAGATTAATAGCTAAATGCAAAAACAAAGTAGGAGAGCACATACCCTGAGCCATCAGAACTTAATTCCCCAAATAAAGCAGAAAGGCATGCATAAAAAGAAACAACATAAAATGAAAAATACGCCTATATTCTACAAATAACTTTCAGGATTGTAAACAAATCAAGGACCTGAATTTCCCCAGAGTGTAGGCAAGAGAGGGCTTTGGTGAATGCTACTTTGGACATAGCCAACCCTGTACCCAATCAAGGGGACTATATGGATGGCTGTTGGGTTCCAGAGTCCTGGATACCCAAGGAGAAGTGTCTGAGGGTCAGGGCTTGAGTACAAGAAGAATATGTGGGCTATAATGGACTCTGTAATAGTTTCTCTAGTTAGTTTCTATTGCATTCTCCTGCCTTGATCATGTTTCCAAAGAAAGAAAATATCTGCAACAGAAATGTTCTTTTTTGGGGGAGTCATGTAGCCAGGAGATTTTGTGGAAAGCTAGGAAGAGGCTATGGCAAAAGGAGAGATGTTTACTGACAATGCATTTATAAGGTAAAACCATAAGTTCAGCTACTCTGTTGTGCAAAGGAATGCCTTGGAATATTTTCATGCTTGCTTCCTCTCTGTCTCCTCCCCTCCAGTCCCCAACATGTAGTTTTTGACATCATTCAATTTTCTCTTATTCAACACAACACATTTGAGGAAATTAGTTTTATAGCTCATCACACAAAGGTGGAATGGAAAAAAATCTGGACTTGGATGTCAAAAACTCTGGGTTTGAATCTTGGTTTTGTTACTATTTGTGTGGTCTCAAGTAACTAATTTAACCTTTCTGAGCTTCAGTTCTTCTATAAAATGAGGAAGTTGACTGGAGCATCAGTAATATTGCTTCAAACTTTAAAGCCTGAGATAACCCATTATAACACATTTATTAAGCTTCTTAATGTACAGAATTATGCCAGGCATTGGGACCACAAGGAATTTATAACCTAATAAAAGGAATAAGATATGTACTTAAATAATTGTAACAAAACAGATTGGGATAAGATCAACACAGACACCTAGAGAAATTGTTTTCTGAAAATCTGAGGAGGGAGAAGTCACTTGCAGTTGGGAAGATCTGAGAAAACTTTATAGACAAAGTCATGCCTGACCAGCTTGGGCCTTGAAGGAAGAGGACTTCAGTAGATGGGAGATAAGGAAGGAATCTGTTTCAGACATAGCAGAAAAGCCTTTATGAATCCGTGGAGGCAGGAGAGGGTATGATGAGACTGAGGAATATCTAGTAATCCAGCTCTGTTGGAATATAGACTGTGTGAGAGGGAAGAATGAGGAATCAGGCTGTTGGGGAAAATTTAGAGGTTATTTTTATGGAAATGAAGTTCACAAGAGAAATACAGTCTACTAACAACTTAAATAAATATGCAAGGTATCCTCCCACTAGTTGTGGCCATAGTGTTTTTCCATAGCTGGATCCATCCCATCACCATTGCCATTGACTATTCTCCTTGGTCTGTCAAATCCCTACACTTCTATCATAGAGAGGTATGGTAAAAATTGGATGGGGGTGGGAAGAGGAAGGGAGTTAGAATGAAATGGAAGGATACCTTGAAGAAGGAAGACTACAGAGAATGTAGGTGGGGTAACAGCTCTGTGGGAAGAGAGAAGGTGGCAGGAATTGGTAACACCATCTTTTTTTTTTTTTGGTTGCTTTTTGGAGGGCAGCTGGGGTTAAGTGACTTGCCCAAGGTCACACAGCTGGTTTTTGTGTTAAGTGTCCGAGGACGAATTTGAACTCAGGTCCTCCTGACTCCAGGGCTAGTGCTCTATTCACTGTGCCACCTAGCCGCCCCTACGCCATCTTTGTATATATGTCTACACTGTTTCTTATTTCTGGAACACCTTCCTCTTTCATCTCCACCTGATGAAATTACAACCATTCTTCAAGGGCCATCTTAAATACTATCAGGTTAACCCTGATTTACTCGCCCTGCCCAGTCCTATTTCCCCCCAAATCCAAAGCAATTTCTCACTTCTCAGAACTTAGAGTATTTTGTTTCTGTTTGGAACATTGTTATTTCTGTATGTGTCATTGCCCCTAACAGATTGAAAGTTCCTTGAGGGCATGGAGTGCATATTATTTTTCTTTGAATTTCTCCCAGTATCTCATAACAATGCTTGGCACAAGAATGGGCACTTGATAAACACTTATTGTTGAAATGAAATAAAGGGTGAGAAGGGCTCTAGCCAAGTGGGCATAGGGAAAGGAGGCTGTAGCAGACTAGCTGCAGGCTTTGTGTTGTCACTTATCATGGTTCCTTCTCATAGCAAGGATTTTACTCTATGTGTTGCCAGCTATATTCTGGGTGACAATGAGACTTGAATGACGAGGGAATCCTACATTCACAGGCCATCTTCCCTTGACAAAAGACCCTAATGATGGCAAGGTAAACAAAACTCAAAACTACAAAAAGAATATTCTCCACTCCCCCTCCCCCCTTACCTACCTAATATTGGGGACATCCTCTTCTACAACCATGTCCGAAAGAAGAAAGTGGTGCCTTGCAATTAGGAATCGGTTTATCACAGATTCTCTAACCTAGAGGGGAAAAGTCAAGTTCACTTGCAATTTTCTCAGCAAATTCATGATAATAATCCACATTTATACAGGACTTGAAGTTCTGAAAAATAATTCAAGTCTTATTCCCATTTTACTGATTCTCTGGGAGATGAGGTGACACACAGGTAATATGTTTGAGATGAGATTTGAACCTAGGTATCCTGGCTCAAAATATAGTACTTTATCTACTCCTTCATGCAGCCTTATAGATTATTTTTTCCTTAGTAATATTTTATTTTTTCCAATTACACGTAAAGATAGTTTTCAACATTCATTTTTGTAAAATTTTGAATTCCAGTTTTTTTCCTCTTTCCCTCCCCAAGATAGCAAGCAGTCTGATATAGTTTATACATGTACAATCATGATAAATATATTTCTACATTAGTCATATTGTGAAAGAAGAATCAGAACAAAAAGGAAAATCCATAAGAAAGAAAAAAATAAAGTGAAAATAGTATGCTTCAATCTGCATTCAGACTCCATAGTTCTTTTGGCATTGTCTAGGATCACTGTATTGCTGAGAAGAGCTAAATCCATCATACTTAACCATCCCACAATGTTACTATTGCTGTATACAATGTTCTGGTTCTGCTCTCTTTACTCAGCATCAGTTTATGCAAATTTTTTCAGGTTTTTCTGAAATCTGCCTGCTCATAATTTCTTATAGCACAATAATATTATATTCATATACCACAACTTGTTCAGTCATTCCCCAATCGAAGGGCATTCCTTCAATTTCCATTTCTTTGCCACCACAAAAAGAGATACTTCAAATATTTTTGTACATGTGGGGTCCCTTTCTCTTTTTTATGATCTCTTTGTGATTCATAGCTACAAGTGGTATTTCTGGATCAAAGGGTATGCACAGTTTGGTTGCCTTTCCAAACTGCTCTTCAGAATTATTGGATCAGTTCACAACTTCACCAACAATGCATTAGGGTTCCATTTTCCCCACATTTCCAACATTTATCATTTTCCTTTTCTTTCATATTAACCAATCTGATAGGTGTGAAATGGTACCTCAGAGTTGTTTTAATTTGCATTTCTCTAATCAATAGTGATTTAGAGCATTTTTCATATGATTATAGACAGGTTTCATTTCTTCCTCTGAAAATCATATCCTTTGACCATTTACCAATTGGGGAATGAGTTGTATTATATATATTTGACTCAGTTTTCTCTATATTTTAGAAATAAAGCCTTTATCAGGAACACTGGCCGTAAAAATTGTTTTCCAGCTTTCTGCTTTCTTCCTAATCTTGTTTACATTGGTTTTGTTTGCACAAAACCTTTTTAATTTAATGTAATCAGAATGATCCATTTTGCATTTCATAATGTTCTCTATCTCTTGTTTGGTCATAGTAGATTATTATTTTAAAATGCACTATAGATTATTCTTCTAATGAAATTTAAAAGTCTGGGTGTGATTCCAGAAGCCCTTCTCCTATATATCTAAATTGCTTCCTAATTATGTATGAGCTTAATAATCAAAATGAAATTTTAATCCTGAAGTTTTAAGTCCATTTTAAAAATCAGTTAATAATTATTCCTATGATATAGGGATCCCCAAGATTTTTTGTGGGGAGGAGCTACTTTTAATATTTAATATGTAGACAGTGATTATGGTAAAATAAATTAGTTGGGTCAGGGGTAGGGAGGAGATGGATGGAAGGAAAAGAAGGCTATTTTCTACACATCTGCAAGAAAATCCACAAATGCTACTGTGAAAGCATAGGGGGACAGTGTCTGAAAGATAACAAATGGCGAGAGAATTTGAAGTGTTTGTAATATACTATATTATTACCTTATCAGATAGAAGAAAGAGATAATGAATTCCCATAGCAATTCATAAAATGGGCCTGGAGCCAAAGTATAGTAGTGATACGGACTTTAATTAGCCGAACATCTGCTATGTCTTAATCTGCTAAAATCTTGACTGTGCCTTGCTGACAATTCCATATCTCAGAAGGCAGAGGAAGTGATGAGAGAAACTACTACAGTAGACTTAATTCTGACCAATGAGGTTGGTAAAATGGAATGATGAGAGCCTTGGAAAAAGGGACTTTTTTTTTTTTAAGGATTTGTGATAACCTAACAAGAGAGAGTCCCGGAGGCAGTATGATATTCATTTACTCTTGATGTTAGGAGTACATATTGCAATGATTTCAGAGAAATGAGTGGCATGACTCCATGACCTGAGACAATAAAAGGAAGAGGGACTCAAGAAGAATGGGAACCCCTCAAAAGTAAAATTCTGTCAATATCATCAACACTGATCTCAATGAGGAGGAAAAGTCTAAGCATTCAAACTCTTTTCTTTTCTCTGTCTACTCTTGGTAATTTCATCAGCTGCCTTGGATTTTATCAGTTCTATGAAAATGGTTTCCAGGTCATTCAGCCCTAGTCTCTCTCCTGAACCATAGTCCTACATGACCAACTACCAATGGGATATTTCAAACTGGGTATCAAAGAGACATTGGTCAAATTAAAAATGTCCAAAACCAAAGCTCATTATCTTTCCCTTCAAATCCACCCTTCAATAAACTTCCCTATTTCTGAGACACAACTGGTGGAAAAATCTTACATTCTTCTAGTTTCCCAAGTGTGCATCCTTAGAATTATTCTTGACTCTCCACTCTCCCTCATCTCACATATTCAATCGGTTGCCAGATCTTGTTATTTTTACCTCCATGACTTCTGTTTATCCCCACAGCTTCACTCACAAGGCCATCACTCTGATTTAGGACTTTATCCCATCTTGGCTAGACTATTGCAGTAGCTTCTTAGTTGTTTTAATTCCCTCAAGTCTTTGCTCTCTCTAATTTATCCTTCACACAGAGGCCAAAGTGATATTTCTAAAGCAAAGGTCTCATCATGTCACTTCCCTGTTCAATAAAATCCAGTGGCTTCTTATTACCTTTAGGATCAAATACAGACTTTTCTGTTTGCTGTCCCCATGCCAAGAACTCATTCCTTTCGTAACTCTGCTTTTTATATTCTGTTTCCTTCAAAGCTCAGATCAAGTGCTCTCTTTTACATAAGGCCTTTCCTGATTCCCTCAGTGTTCATTGTATTTTATTTATTTATTTATATATACTTAAGGTGATATACAAATTGCTTGGGACAAGCAATAACTCTGATATGTTTTCATTTTGTCACAGGAATGCTCATTCTTCCACTGACACTTGTCTGATTCATAATGTTTGATCCTAAAAAGTTGAAAAAGTTGATTCCCACCCCTATAATTAGTTCTCTGTCAGTTAAGTGCTGGATTTCATATATACATATATATATATATATATATATATACACATATATATATGTTTTATGCTTTCTTTTATTGTATTTTTAATTCTGTGGTTTTTAAAAATGACTTACTTTAAAGACAATTATAGCTTTAAAGAGCACACTTCATTGACTGTTAGAGATACTGTAGTAGCTATTGGTGTGGCAAAGCAAAGCATTTCAAGAAGTATTCAAACTGACAACAAAACACTCTATTTCTAGTTTAAACTTCTTCTTTATCAAATAGAGAAAATTGTCTAAATGTTGTTTCCTATCTTCATGAGATATGTTCTGTCCCTAGCCAGAAGCCCTGAATTCCAGCATGTTTAGTGGTGGTCCAGAAATCCAGATCCTGTTTTTTATTACCATCTACATAGGCAGCTGTTTATTTCCTATACCTTACTTTCTTTTCCAAAGACCCACATTTCCACTGGACGAAAATACTACCTCTGTCCCAATATATTTGAGTTTTCTGTCCAGCATAAGTCCCACATGACTTTTTCTTCCTTTCAATGCTAAATAACATTAGTACTTATAGTAATTTACTAATGATTTATAAGATGCAACACACAATTCTTTGCAAAAAAGAAAAATATTGAATTTACTTTTCTCACCTGTTGGAGATACTTAGCCACTCTGGCTCTATGAGTATCTAAGTGATCTTTGGTTTCAATTATACTTCTGTCACGGATCCGTTTCTCATAGTCCTGCATTTAAAATAAAATGTAATTTTATTATTTAAAATTATTTGTGATATCATAAAGAACTTACATATGTCCCACCTTCCATTGTTTGATTTTGTTTCATGTAATCTCTTCTCTCCAACTAGATGGTGAACTTTATCCAACCTCCTCGGTTGTTAATGATCCGTTTTCATTTGAACTTAGAGCATGCTGTTCTTGTCTGGGTGTGTGAGTTCATCAATATAGCCACTCTCAGTGATGATTACAACCTATCTCTGTCTTTACTTCCTCTGCAGTCTTCTCCATGTCCTTCCTTAAAGGTACCCACAATGTAGTGGAAATAGCATTATATCTAGAGTCAGAGAATCTGAGTCTGTGTCTTAGCTCTGAGACTTACTATGGGAACTTGGGCCATTCACTCTCATATTCTGGGCTCCAGTTCCCCCATTTGTAAAATGAGGGAGTTAGACAAGACATCCCCTATGGTCCTTTCCAGCTTGAAATCTATTATCCAATGACTCTACAACTGGCTAAGTCTGTATGTTGGTATGCTGAACAGTTAATAGGTTTAGTATATGCTTAATATGGTGCAGTGGAGAACAATAATGGAAGGACCCAAGGGTGGTTGTGGATTCAGTCCTCTACAAGGAGGGTTAGGCATGAAAGAAGGCAAGCATCTAAGGATGAAGAATAAAGTCAGCAATGAACCATGGTAACATTTGTGATGTGGGAAGCTGGAAAGAATTGGTCAAGTTGAAGCAAGCACCAAATGGTGAGACCAAAATAAGGCCCATGGCTTGGAGGGGAAAGCCAACAGGAAGCTGAGACAGTACCGATGCCTCTGGGCAGAGAAATATGTTGCAGGTAGCTCTCTGACTCCACCTCCTGGTTTCCCTGGCTTCCTGAAAGTCTTCACTCAAATCCCTGCTAAAACCTTTCCATTCCTCCTTAATGTTAGTGCCTTCGCCAGAGATAATCTCTAATTGATCATCTATCTATCTATCTATCTATCTATCTATCTATCTATCTATCTATCTATCTCTTGTTTGTACATAGCTACTTGCACAATGTCTCCCTAATTAGATTGCGAGTTCCTTGAAGGCAGGGGATGTTTTTGCCTTTTTTTTTATATCCCCAGTGCTTTGCATAGTGCCTGGCACACAGTAGGTATTTAATAAATGCTTGCTAACTTTTCACGACTATTCATGGTGCAGTAGGAAGAACACTGAATTTGGAGTCCTAGCTTTTATACTCTTGATATTTATGACCTTGAGCAACTAAATTAACCTTTCTGGACCTCAGTTTCCATATCATTAAATGATGGGGTTGGACTAGATGAACTCTAAGGTCTTTTACTGCTCTAAATCCATGATGCTAGAATTTATCACTTAATCCATAAACATTTATTAAGTTCTTACTATGGACCAGGCACAAGGGCCTTCTTCAGGGGTTTTTAACTTGGAGTGAACTTGTTTTTAAAAAATATTTTTCAGGGGCGGCTAGGTGGTGCAGTGAGTAGAGCGTCAGCCCTGAAGTCAGAAGGACCTGAGTTTGGATCCGGCCTCAGACGCTTAACACACACACAAACAAAAAAAACCTAGCCATGTGACTTTGGGCAAGTTACTTAACCCCAATTGCCCTCCAAAAAGCAAAAAATATATATACATATATATATATTTTTTTGATAACTGCATTTCAATATAATTGATTTTGTTAGTAATCATATATTTTATTTTATGCATTTAAGAACATGATTGTAAGGAGAGGTCTACAGACTTCACCAGATTGTCACAGGAGTCCATGACACGAAAAACAGTTAAAAACTTCTGCTCCAGGTATTTAATATTTCATATAGTTCATGTGTGACATGCATATTATATATTTGTCATGCATATTTCATATATTCATGTATTCATAACCATCCTGTTCCTTGTTTTTGATATATGACAGGTCCACCTCTTTTTCTGGTTATACATAGTCTTGATACACTTCTGACATGCAAGTCATTGTGGGTAGTAATCTGTAGCCTACTTATCACTAGACACTTTACCATGGCATGGTGTAGGAAGTACCCATATGGATGGAGCTGGAGAACTTTCAAAGTGTTGGAGAAAGTGTCTTACCTGGAATACCTTTTCCATGATTTCTCGGTCATAAACGGGAACTTGCTTAAAATTCCGGAACTCTGGTACCTCCAAGGTTCTGAGATGTAGGAGTCTGAATCGCTTAGATCTATTTAGCTCCTCATCTGAAATAAAATTAAATTCTTTTTGCAACTGCTCCAGTCTGAAGAATTCTGGAACATAAGTATCTCCACTGGTAGCAACCTAGAGAAAATAAGGAATATGAACTTACAACATACATATCAGTCAAATCAACTTGTAAATACTATGTATGTATGTCAGCTCTTGTGATAATAGGCAATTAATTGAATATTTATTCTGATATAGTACTCAAAATCCAACTGTGAGGACCCATCACAGTATGAAGATAACCCTGTGTCCTCTAAGGTTATGCCAATGGAATTCAGGCTTTGGCAGCTAGGTGGTTCAGTGGACAGAGGGCTGTACTTGGAGTCAGGAAGATCTGAGATCATATCCATCCTTGGACACTTACTAGCTGTGTGACTCTAGTCAAGCCACTTAACCCTTTTCAATTCCAGTTTTCTCATTTGAAAAATGGGGACAATAATACCACCTAGAGGGCGGCTAGGTGGCACAGTGAATAGAGCACCAGCCCTGGTGTCAGGAGGACCTGAGTTCAAATCCGGCCTCAGACACTTGACACACTTACTAGCTGTGTGACTTTGGGCAAGTCACTTAACCCAAATTGCCCTCCAAAAAGCAAAAAAAAAAATACCACCTACTGCACAGGGTTATTGTGAAGATCAAATAAGGTAACATCTCTTTGCAAACCTTAAAAGAGCCATCTAAAAGGTAGACATTAGATTCTAGCATCCTGGAAAGGCTTCAAGTATAGGCATAATGGCGGGCTGTGTATTTGCCATTTGAAGACCAGCATAGCTAAATTCAAAGACTTATCACCTGGCTGGCTATTTTGAATTATGACAGCAACTTTTGAAGATTGTTTATTAAGTTATAGGAAGAGTAGGGGCCAGTTAGAACCTGCATTAATGTTGACAAAATTTCAGATTCTTTAATATTGGAGGATAATTATTCAATAATGTAAAAGATCTAGGGTGGGAACAAAATACTTTGAGTGTTCTTGGTACCTCTTATAATAATAATAAGAGCTGATGTTTATATAGTGCTTTAAGGCTTATAGAAGACTTTATATACACTATCTTATTTGGTTCTTCCAACAATTATTTGAGAAAATGGAAAAAATATTATCATAACCTTTTTACAGAGGAGGAAAAACCAAGGCTTAAAGAAATGGTATAATTTGCCCAAGATCACACAGTGGGCATCACAATTGGAATTTGAACCCAATTGTCCTGACTCCTGACCAGTACTCTTTTCACATTCTATGTTGCCTGCCTGTTATGGGTTCAGGGCTGTGCTAGGGGCTATGGAGGATATACAGATGTAGCATACTGTGTAGTACCTTGCACATAGTAGGCATTTAATAAATATTTGTTGAATAAGACGCACTCCCTTTCCTAAAGCTCATGGGGACTTTCTATGCAGTCAGTTATGGATCTAGTTGGTTTCTGGAATAGAAATAGAATTGAGAATCTCCCAAACCAAGCTAAAATTTGCATTGTTTTTTAGAAGAGGTAAGGTAAAGCAATTGCTTTGTAATGAGAAAAATTACAAAAAAAAATAAAGAAAGTGGGTGAAGAATTCTTTGTGCAAGGCAGCCCATAGATGAGGAAACTGAGGGTGAGAGAGGATTAAGGACTTGCCGGTGATCACACAATTGATAAGTGTTTAGAACCAAATCTCTTCTGACTCCAGGTCCAGGCCTTTTTTCATTGAACAATTTTCATTGACACAATGCTTTTCCTACTTTCTGTCATGTATGTAGGAAAAGACTCTTTTCTTTCTCACTCCCTATTCCTGGCACTCTTTCCAACAGCTTCACCAGCAGCCAGACCAGAGATCATACTCTGGAGGTTTTATCTCTTTCATCTTTGGAAATACCATCTGGTGATCCCACTGTGCTCCCTAGTGATTGCCTCAACTGGCCCATACTTCACTACCTATTTCCCAACCATCTATTTCCCTAGGGTCTCATTCCTCATCCTTGTTACTTGAACTGAAGGGACCCTCCTTGATCACCACTCCCTGTGTTGGTGGTCTCCTATAATTGGGATTTTAGAAAGCCTCTTGAGGGCAGAAATTGCCTTTGATTTTGTATTTCCATCTCCAGCACTTAGCATTGTGCTGGCCACAGAATGAGTACTTTGATGAATGTGTTTTCACTCATTTATCCACTCCTTTGAGTCAAGCAATAGTAAATTGCTCCCCTACACCCAGCAAAGCCCCTTCTAGATTTCAAAAATGTCACAAGAAGACAGTGGTTTTGAGAAAACCACAGTCACAAGTTCAACTGCCAGATGCATTGGTGAGTTTTGCTTTGTTCTATAGCTACAGCTTGTGTTCCTGGGATTCAAATACCTGCAAAAACTTAGTGAGTGTACATTAGACTGATGATATGACTAGTTAAGTGGGAGAGGGAGAAGTTTGTTGGATGCCACTTAATTGAAAAATGCACTCATTTTAGTGTTGCCAGTTATCTTTCCCAGGCATTTGCTTTTCCCACAGCGTACTGACACTATATCTAGGAGGCATGACCACCAAGCACAACTTAGTTCCTGAGTGTGCATGTACATGTATGCATGTGTGTGTGTGTGTGTGTGGGGGGAGGTAAGGGATCTATCTATCTATCTATCTATCTATCTATCTATCTATCTATCTCTATATATCTATATCTGCTTTAAACTAAACAAACCAAATAAAGAGAACCACTGGATTTGGACCTGGAAGGGAACTCAGTAACAGATTAGTTTAAACTTCTAATTTCATTGAGGAGGAGGGACCACATAGGTAGTAAATAGCAGAGCTGAGGTTCAAGTCCAGGACTTCTGCTTTCAAAGGCAGTGCTCTTTCCATCATATCATAATGACTTTCAAACCATACTAACCTTTATAGATCCAAATGTGCAAAACAGAAAAGTTAGGCTTGACATTTTTAGCCCTTTCTTTTTCTTTGCAGTTAAATTTTGTAGCTAAACTTTTTTCTTACTAGCTTTGACCAAGTGCAAGTCATCTGACCTGTCTGAATCTTAATTTCCTAATCTGCAAAATGGCACTGATGTTACTTATCTTACTTTTCAGAGATTTGAGAGGAAAGGAATTTGTGAACCTTAAAATGCTATGCAGATATGTTATTACTATTGGAGAAAGACAGCTGAAATACAAATTGAGAAGGGAGTTATAAATATGCTATGTGTAAAATAATTTTTATGGCAATTAAGATAGTTTTAAAAGTTTGCATGCAACAAATTATACTGCTCTTAAATTTTACAAATTTATTCTTTAGTAATGTCTATAATACTTAAGAAAGAGTATTTTAGCAAAAAGTTTTCATTCCTTCAACAGACATTCCCTGAGCATCTTTTATGTAGTAAGCACTCTGCAATAGACCCTGAAGGATGTGAAGAACACTAAAATATGGTTCCTGTTTTTATGCAATGTAAAGTCTAATAATGAATATTAAATAGTTTATAAATTATATGAACTCACATTGGGACAAATCTCCAAAGGGCTAGAACCTAAATGGAAAATCTTCACCATGGTTATAATTATCTCACTGATGAAATCATTGTAATAAACACAATCACAGGAACATGTTGCTAGGAGCACTTCCCGGCCAGTATATTTGTTTATCTATTATATTTTTATGCTAATGTGACTACTTCCAAGAAAACAATTCAATTGGCTGTCTGGAAAAAATGAGGTCCCTGACTGATATAAACACCAAAACTTCTAGTGTTATGTTGGACACAAATAGCTTAACTGCTAAGTATTGATGTAAAATAAAGATTTCAATCACCTTCAGTTAAGGTTGTTTGTTTGGATATAATTATCCTCAGAAGGCTCAGTTACTTTTAGACACACAATTCACGCAAGTGGAGTGGGGAGTGTTCCTTACCGTTATTAGCTGCATCAGTGAGGCATTGTTTGGGTCATTGGGGTCCAGTTTTGATTCTGCTGCCCACTTTGCCAATTTCTTCATGTCCGCTAAACCTGATGCACCAATGGATGCAATAGCATCGACTTTCCTTAAAGCATTGAAATAATATAGTTAAGTCCCAAATCGGTAAGATTTAATATTAGAGTTTTTAATCAGGATGAGGAGAATCTACTGATTGATTTTCATTCTGGTTCTATTATTTTTATTTCTTTGAGAGCTACTCCCTCTCCCCTCAACCAGGGCATCCCTTTCTATATATTCCTCGCTTGATAACAAATAATAAATATGTTTGTGGCATCCAAGCAAATGAAAAGAATTATTGCTGACAGAAATGGGAACAACCCAAGCCAGATCTGTGCTGAATGCTAGGAACCAGCTTGAAAAATGAACTTTGATTGTTCTCAGGGGGAACTGGGCCAATCAAAGCAATCCATTGACTTCAGATTATAGAAGCACTAGAAAGCTGTAAATCATATGCAGCTGGTGACCATTTGTAGCAATGTGCTAAGCACACAGTTAAGAGAAAATAAAGCTTCATGGACCAGCATCCACTTTTGACAGGAGGGAATTTTAAGACAGATCCAAGTCAATCAGTGGGATTATAGGATTTAGAGCTGGAAGGGTCTTCTGAGATCCTCCATTCTGACTCTAGTTCTTTACGGTTGAGGAAAGTTGACCCAGAGAGAGGAAATTACTTTCTCAGGGTAATACAGATAGTATTAAGTAGAACCAGGATTTAGAAGTAGGTTTTATGATTTCTATGACTCCTGTCATGGAAGCAACTCACATGAACTTGGAGAGATAACAGGAGAAAGTGGAGGACAGAAGGGCCTGGCATGCTGTGGTCCATGGGGTCATGAAGAGTTAGACATGACTGAATGACTTAACAGTAATGACTTAATACGACTCCAGGTCAGGAAAATCTGAGTTCAAATTCAGCCTCAGAAATGTACTAGACATGTGACCCTGGGTAAGTAATTTAACCTCTCTGCTTCAGTTTCCTTAACTATAAAATCTACATTATAGGATTGTTGTGAGGCTCAAATGGGATAATATTTGCAAAGTACTTAGCACAATGCCTGATGCATAGTATATGCTCCATAAATGTTTATTCCCCCCTTCCAGTTTCAGTGTTCTTTCCACTCTGTTCCCCAGCCTTTATTTCTTTGAGTCTTTTTAATGTGTGTATACTTTTTCTCTTGTCATGATTATATGGAAGACTTTAACATGGAAGACCTCATGTATTAAATCTAAATCATATTAATCCAAAAGACTTCAACAGGAGTAAAGTCAAGGACATATTGGGGGTACAGAATAAGCTCCAGATTATTCTTATTTTTAGTTACTTTCAGTCTATTTGTAACATGGTTATGTTAACATGGTACTTAACATGATACGTAGACGTTCAGAAGTCACTGTTGGCTAGAGAGGCAGTTTTATAGTGAGAGGGGAGTTAAATTTACCATCAGGGCATCTAGGTTTGAATCTAAGATCTGATATTTCTTAGCCATGTAACCTCAGAATTCTGAGCCTTGGTATCCTCATTCATAAAATGGAGATTATATAATATATAATGAAGGTCATTATAAAGGGAAGTGCTTTGTAGACCTTAAAAACAAAACAAAACAGAACAAACCAAGCCAGATCAATGTGCGATATTACCAAGCCAGCTGACACTTCCTGGTCCTGTGACCACAAGCAAGTCATTTTAAATTTCAAAGACTCTTCTCTGTAAAGTGAGATAGTATCTGTGTCCGAAGTTGTGAAGTTAGTGGCTTACAGAATTTAGAGCACTGTAAATGTGAACACTTGTTATTGCAGGGTAACTAGGGGAAAACTTCATAGAGATGGGACTCAAGCTGGGAGAATAGCCTTCAGAGAAGCAGGGCTGGGGAGAAGGGCATCCCAGGCAACAGGACAGGTGGGAGACAAAGTCCCCTAACTGTGACGTTTTCCACCCTCATATACAGGAGCAAGAAATCTTGCCAATAGCTGCTGTATTAAAATAAGAAATGAATGTGACACATGGTTTCTCTTAATAGCTTTGAGTTCTACAGTTTATACTAATTAAACATTACCTTTGAATGCCAGTGCTTTGCTGTGATGCTGGTGGGATCAAAGGTATCCCATTTTCTCCAACTGCCCAGGCAACGCTATTGGATATTTTACCAGAAGTCATTAAAATCATTTTGTTGCTACCATCAGCTTCAAATGAAAAGGGCTCACCTGTGAGAAAAATATCACATACTGAGAAAATCCACATTAAGAGCAACTCAGTTTTTCTGGTCGGAGTGACTGCATGTCGGGGAGGGAATGCAAATAGCAAATATGGCCTAGAAAAATGTTAGTTACTTTTAGGCACTTCATGGTAAGAGTGCTTAGCTACACCATATGATAAGAATAGTTAATCTCTGCCTCCTACTGCCACCTGGCCTTTTTGAGCATGTATGTACATGTATGTATGCATATATATGTATACACATACATGGATACATACACATATATACATGCACACATATGTATGCCTATGTATGTGTGTATGGATATAGATACAGATATATACATAGTAAACAACTCCAAAATGAAAAAAAAACAAAACCTAAATGCTTTATTCTGTGTCTTTATAGTCCAGCAAAACAAATGACCACATTAATCATTTCTGAAAATGTATATAGCTTCTGGCATATTAAGTTCATCATTTGTGATTTATAATTTTACTGAGCTGGTGAGAAGAGGGCAAAATCTCATTGAACCTCTAATCTACTAAATAGAAATTTCTGATAATATAAAACTGGGATTGAGCTATGGTTTGAATATTTGTGAAACATTCATCTCCTTCATAGTACTTCATAATTGATTCATTTTTCATAATTCATATAGTGATATTTGGGGGATTAGATCTATTCTTTCCTTGGTTTGGGGAACTCCTGGATGAGGAAATTGCCTTTACCAATGCAAATTGGTAGCTGTTCTGCAGCTTCTGGTCTTAGAGAATTGCCTGGGGACTGAGATAAGGGACTTCAGGGTCTCACAGCCAGTATTTGTCAGAGCTAGGATTTGAACTTAGCTGATCCTGACTATAATGTTTGACATCTAGCTACTATGCCATTCTGGCTTTTTTACAAGGTTTCTAAATCTGACGCCTATGAAATTTTTTTTTTCAAAAAAATTTTAGTCACTGTATTTTACTATATTAAGTTATTTACTACACTAATATTTTATTACTGTTTTAATTAATATTAATATATTTGATATGTAGATATATTAATATAATTCTTTGAAAGCCTATATATTTTGGGTTATGCATTTAAAACCATTATTCTCCAAAGGAGTCCATAGGCTTCTGCAGTCTGCCATTTTTTTTTGTCCATGACACACACAAAAATGTTAAGAACTCTTCCCATAAAGCACATTTTTTTCTTTCATCCTTTATTGTACAAAATGGAAATGACAGGAATCATTATTGTTCATTTAAAAAGATAAGTAATTCCTGTAAAAAACAATGACATTTTAGAGACTACTATCCAAGACACATCTATTAAAATTTGCATGGAAAAATATATTATTGGAAAGATTGTAACATTTCAAAAATCTCTAATGCCAATTTTATGACAATCCCATTGTCTAGAAGCAAAGAAAATGTGCCAAACTATGTGGTCAAATGCTAAAAGATAAGCAAGGTATATTAAGGATAAAAAGCTCTTTGTACCACTTCCGACTCCCTCATGGTCCAGTGTCACATGCTGATTGCTGCTAAACTCGATTTCTTCAATAGAGGCCCTTCCAGTGAACACTGTTGTCTCAGGGATGGGCAAAAAGACTTCTGCTAATAAGTTATTGCTGCCATAGCCAACTGTTTCATAGACCTAAAGCCAGGTAAGAAAAAAATCTTAAATAAAGGCAATGAGAATAATATAGACCATTTTCTTTGCATGACAGTGGCACTGACTGGCCCTTTCTCCTCCCCAGTAAGGTACCTACCTGCTTTGAGTTTTTTTCCTGGTAGTAGGAAAACATACTCTTTCTCATCTGTTTCCTCTCATAGTAACACATTTTCAAGGGGGACACAGTGTGGGATGGTGAAACAGAGCAAAACTACCTAGCTCAGGTGAGGACTCAGCCCACAACCTTGGCATTACTACTGGCATGTTCTAACTAGTAGAGCTGATGAACCACCAACAAATAAAGAATATACCATTAAGGAGAATATTCTGTAGGATAGCTATGAAAATTCAAATAAGATTAGGTAATATAAAAAAGGTTAAAAAGATATTAAACCTATACACTCAACATACAAAACAATGAGGCTGCATGGCTTGCCAAATGAGTATTTTGTTAAGCTATCAGTTAAGGAATCTTCAGCAAAATAAAAGATTGAACTATGAAGCCAGCAACATTTAGTTAAAAAAAAAAAAAACACTTGGCACTTTAACAGTAGAAAAGATGAGTTCTGCTCAGATCAATCATGATTCCAGATGACAGATGATGATGCCTACTCTTTCCCCTTTGGAGAGGTGATGGACTAAACAGGCAGAATGAGACCCATTTTTAGATATGGACTACAAGGAAATTTGTTTTGCTTGATGTAATGTTATGGGAGTTGAAGATCTTCCCCTCCCATCAATAGGCCTCACCTGGAGCTCAAGAAAGGCTTGATTAAGGGAGACTTGTTTTTCAGGAAGACCCACACCTTTTGTTATTTTGTAATTAGGCCATGGGTCACAAGGGTTGTGATGCCCTCTGACTCTGAAGAAGTATATATTCTGAGGTTAGCGTTTTGCTTTGGGGCTTACTCATGGGAAGAGTGTTTAAGTCATGTAGCTGGATGAGACTCTGGATAGCCGTTAAGGAGCTCCTCCAGCTTTGAAAACCCAGATGTTGGTGCTTCTTTCTCTGGCAACTATGTATGTATGTATATAATGGTCAGACAGTTGGATCTGTCTGTTGATCTGTGATGTATGTATTATTTGGTCAGACCAACCAGTCTGTTGGTCTTTATGCTATTATTTCTACTTGTAATTTCTGTTTGTATTTTCTCTGAAGTTCAGGGTGTTGATTTTTCCCCCTGAACTAAGCAAATTATATCTATATCTATATCTGTTTGATTAAAGATTGTTGACTCCTTTTGAGTTGCTTTCCTTTAGAAAAGCAGGTCAAAGAACCTGTGCTAGCAGCCCTCCCCGCCAGCAACTGCAAGTAGCATTGCTGTTATGCTTGATTCTGCCTGTTTGTTACAAGAGTTTTCTTTTTCTTTCCCCTCCTCCCCAGTGTAATAGGGGAGGGGGAAAGGAGAAAAAGGGAATATTTAATAATTTGAAAAAATGCAAAAAAAAAGAGGAAAGCTCTGAATTTATTGTGTGAATCATGACTTGCTGAATGAAGGATTCTGTAGGTTGGTCTACCCAACATGAATTATGTAGTATCAGTGTGTCAAACTATATATAAATTAAGATATTTCCTCATTTGTATTATAACAGAGACAGTTCTCATAGAAAATATTATGGCTCTGAAATATAATAAAAGTCTTAAGTGTACAGTAAAATTTTAAAACCACATATTCCATCCCAATTCCTTAATATGGAGTGTAGGTGACTCTGAGTTCTCAAAGGTTATGATCTATATTCACCTATACCTTATACACCTATATATACTGAACTATCCTCTCCAGCAAATCCTACCAAACTGGAAAAACTTCAAATACAAGCCAACCAATGGATTCCATGTCTGTGTTCCAACACAATTCTACTGATGGAATATGGTCTTCCCTTTTTTGTCATAGGAAACAGGAAAACTAATGAATGAATAAATTCAGAAATTCAGTTGAAAAATTTATTAAGGCCTTTTCTCTTAACTGTAGCCCATAAAGAGTCAATTAATTTAAATTAATAATTTCCTGGGGGAAAGGCAAATAATTGAAATGCCATAAAAACTAAATAGCATTAAGTAAAGTGATATGGTAACAGCTGCACTCAAACCATAAAGGATTTGGCAGTGGGTATTGCAGTCAAGTCTCTGTAGTTTGAATTTTAAGCAGAATGGGATCACATTCCCAGGTCTCTTTCATGGAAATCTTTGCTTATTTTTGCTCATCCCCTTCCTCATATTACCTGAAATACTTAAAGGCTGCTTAGTATCTGCCTGCACAGATGAAATGAGGAAACATCCCACCTAGGATTCAAACAGGCAAAGCAGGTAATCAGTCATGGAATACTCACTGCTGGAACTCTTGTGTTGTGGCTATGTTTATTACGCGGGAGGCCTATGGCCATGGCTTCCCTGGCATAATCGCCATCTTGAATATGTATAATTACTTTTAGGCTTTCAAAAGCACCTCTTTGTCTAGTCATTCTTTTATTTTCATAACCACCTTTAGAGGTGGAAGAGGAGGTATTACTGTCCCTGTAAAAAGAAAAAAAATTGAGACACTGGGAGCTATAACATAACTGAGTCTTAGGGTCAGTGATTGAGCCAGACTGATCAGAGGCAACAAGGGCAGCCTATACTGAGCTGACTTCTAGCCTGACTTATGATAATGATAAACAGTAACAGACACCGCTATGGCATTTTAAGGTTTATAAAGTGCTTTATATTCATAAACTCATTTGGGCTTCCTAATGACTCTTCAAGGGAGGGACTATAGGCATTATTATCCCTATTTAATAAATGAGGAAACTGAGTTTCAGAGCTGGCTCATGATTTGTCTAAAGACATACAACTGGTAAATGTCTGCTGTGGGATTTGGACCCAGGTCTTCCTGTTTCCAAGTCTTGTACTCTATTTACTACAGCATAATGTCTTCCACTATACCACTGGATCTTAACTTTTTTTTTGGTCATGCATCCATTGGATAGACTGGTGAAATCTAAAGACTCTCAGAATAAAGTTTTTATATGAATGAAATAAAATACACAGGATTACAATGAAAACAAATTGTATTGAAATAGTGTAATCAAAATATTAAAAAAAAGTTCTTGGACTGCAGGTTAAGAATCCCTTTACTATGCTAAGATGCCCTGCTAAAATAAACCCTAAAGTTCAGGAAATTGCTTGAGAATACTCTCCCAGTAGCAAATGTGGAAGTTCAGTTCAGTATAAATGGTAAAACTTATAGAATCCAGGCTTCTAAGGGAATATGAAGAGATTTCCCTAATCAGGGTGTCTTTATTTCAAGGAAAGCACACACTCCTCTGTTAAGTTCAGTACACAAGTTGTCCCAATGGTCTTAATACAGGTTTAAGTTACTAGAATTATAAACATTTACATTAGTTTTGACTCTTTACCTAGATTATAAGCTCCATGAGGACAGATAGAATCTCTCTTGCTTCTTTTGTACTTTCCAAAGTGATTAGCATAGTGTTTGGCACCTAGTAAGTGATCAATATATGTTTCTGAAATGTTGAATGATTTTTGTTTTCTTCTTTCCATTGCACCACCCTCTGAAAAAAAATAGACTGGGGCGGCTAGGTGGCGCAGTGAATAGAGCGCCGGCCCTGGAATCAGAAGGCCCTGAGTTCGGAGCCGGCCTCTGACACTTAATCCGCACAAACAAAAACCTAGCCGTGTAACCTCGGGCAAGTTACTTAACCCCAATTGCCCTAACGGGGCGGCTAGGTGGCGCAGTGAGTAAGAGCGCCGGCCTCGGAGTTGGGATGACCCGAGATCAGATCTGGCCTCAGAAAATGAGCACCCACGCATAAATAATGACTAGCCGTGTAACCTTGAGCAAGTTACTTAACCCCAATTGCTTTTAAAAAAAAAAAAAATAGACTGACTTCAAAGTATTCAATGCCAAAAACCAGAACATTCCCACTAGGTTTTCTTGTTACTTTGTTTTACTGTTTTATTGGTTGTAGTGATCAAATTTAATCCAGGGATCATTATTTAAGCCTTATTAATGCCAGAAAATGGACTCATTTTGGTCTTTCAGGAGTCCATGGTTCCATTGTTGTGCCTTGGAACACGGACATGGAGTCCATTGGTTGGCTTGTATTTGAAGTTTTTCCAGTTTGGCAGGATTTACTGCAGGGTATAGTTTAACCTATGTAGGTGTATAGGGTATAGGTGAATATAGATCATAACCTTTTGAGAATTCAGAGTCACCTACAGCCTGTGATGAGGAGTTGGGATGGAATATGTGCTTTTAAAAATTTACTGTGCTCATAAGTAA
The DNA here is from genome assembly GCA_011680675.1 of Gymnobelideus leadbeateri. NCBI lineage: Eukaryota > Metazoa > Chordata > Mammalia > Diprotodontia > Petauridae > Gymnobelideus > Gymnobelideus leadbeateri. The sequence continues at coordinate 93,425 of WOXC01010902.1, forward strand.
GACTTTTATTATGTTTCAGAGCCATAATGTTTTCTATGAGAACTGTCTCTATTATAATACGAATGAGGAAATATCTTTTAATTTACATTCAAATTTTCAGTAATGTATCTATTACACAAAGCAAGGTGGATCTGAAATCAGAATAGCAATAATCAAATGCTAAGAAATGGAGACTATGAGGTTGTATTCTTTATTTTCTTTTTGATGCTTAGAAAACAAAAATGCTTATTTTATTTCAATAATTGGGTATTGCCAACATTTGTTGTTGTGTAGAAAGCTAATCTCTGAAATCTTTGGGAAAATGGGTTAAGATAACTCAACATAAGATTCTGGGGGTAACTTATTTATTCATATTGTGTTTCTATCCCTAATTAAAATATTGCAGAATTTTACTTCTATAGAGTTCCTTATAAAACTTATTTAACTAACATGTCTTTCATGAAAGAAATCCCATCCTTGTAAAATAATTTACAAACTATATACATTTCCAACTTTTCTCTTAGTATCCATAAAATTCAAGAAACTTTGAGTGCTGAGGAATAATTCAAAGTTCTAAAGGCACATCAAAATGTCAAGCTCTCTGAGAGCAGAGAATGGAACTTTGTAGCTGTTTGCTTCACCCTGTTTACACATAGGTAATTATCACATATTGCTTGCTATTCTCAGTGTATAATTTGCATTATACTAATATATACAATATACTATATTATAATTGTATCCAATTTGCCATTTCTTTCCATTTCTACAGTCACTGCTTTAGTCCAGGCCCTTGTCACAATATCCTTGGATTATTATACTAGCCTCTCAACCAATCCTCCTTCCTTCAGTTTTCTTCACTCCAACTCATTCCATACCCAGTTTTCAGTAAAATCTTCCCCAGACGTTTTCTGTCACAAAACTTTCTGGCTCCAATGTGACTCTCTATTCACAATCCTTCTCACTCCATGTTCAGATCTTTCAACAACCCAAGTTATTGACAGCTCATTTGCCTAGTGTAGCCAAGACAAGAATGAAAAATAACTCTTGTTCTAATGTCCTCAAATGTTTACCTCACATAAAGCCTGTCTTAATGGGACATGGGTTCTTTCCACAAGCAAACAATAACTGAGTCAGCTAGTAGAGAATTAGATGGCGCATGTATTTAACTAATTATAGATTTTTCTCCTCTACTCAACTCCATGGATGAGCCAGAGAAATCCAGAGAGGCCTAGGGAGGAGAAATTAAAATGATAAAATACTAAAAATTGCCAACTGGGTTAAAATGGAAGTTTCCATTTCTCTTTCCCCATGGTAGGAGCATAAAAATCTTATCATGTTTTATTCTTATGGAGAGTTTATGCCTCTAAAGAATGAAGGAGATGCACAATAGCTTATGACAGATACTCATTCTTGAGAGCCATAAAGATACATATGGTGTCAAAGTCACAAATGTGGGTGGCAAGTTAAGAAACAGAGGTAATCATCACAAGACATTTTGATTCTAGTCCAAATTTTCAGTTTTGCAATAACCAAAGGATATGTGAGGGAACTGAGAATCCAAGAATTACTCCTCAGACCTTGCTGTGGAAGAGCTTTTGATACACCTGAAGCTGAACTTGGTCTCACTTCCCTAGGTCTTTGCAATGGTACCACCAATATTCTAGTCTCGGAACCATGCCATGATATTTGCTACATGTCTCCTTTTCTTTCTCCATATGCAAATTGTCACTCAGCCCTTTCAGTTTTCTTTGTCATGTCTCTTAGATTTCCTTGGGTTTTCTGTGTCTAGTGCTACTATCCTAATAGACAATCTCACGTCTTGATTACTCCTACAGTACACCTAACTTATTTTTCTGCTCACAGTTTCTTCCCTTTCCAACATCTTGTTCTGTATCATGGATCTCTAAACTTTGTAAGAAGTTTACAGTCTAGTTGGGAGAAAAAATTTAGTTCTATACGTTTTGACAACTACTGGACATGAATTGATAGATACCACTTCTCTGGTACAGCCCTTCATCACCTCATGCCTGGACTATCAAAATAGTCATACTTTGCCTGTACTTGCCCATTGCCTTATATTGACTTTTAACTGCTTCGTGACTGGTATTTGTCAACGCTTGTTGAATTAAATGTTTCTCTCAACTGGACTGTGAACTTCATACAAAGTTTAGAGATCCAGAATGGGACATCCATTTTTAGACACAGTCAATGTGGAATTTTGTTTTGCTTGACTATATATACTTGTTATAAGGTTTTCTTTTTTCTTTCAGTGGGTAGTAGGCGGGAGAGAAAATAAATGGAAAAAAGCAATTTTAAATAAAAAAGCTTAGAAAACAAGTAGTATGCTTCTCTTGTATCTTCTGGCAAAATGTCAGTTACATAATAAGCATTTAACCAATCAAATATTTTAAGTGAAATAATAGTTGATTAATTAACTGAGATTGGATTTAGAATCTACGAATTTGGTCAAAATATGCTAGACACAAGGGTCAAAATTTGATAGCCATGGCCTTACTCATATGTACTTCAGAGGGTATCATCAATTTTTCTCCTAAAACTGCCAGCAATTCCTGAACCATTTCCTAATTCCAAGCTAGCAATTGCATGGACATTTTCCAAAGAGCGTATTACTTTCCTGATTTAGATAAATATTCCCTGAGAACTGAAATGCAATATTATTCCAAATTAATTTCATCTGTAACTTCAGTCATTACAAATTATACCATGAATCCATTACACTCTATCATCAGTTATTAAATCCCCATGGAAAGTTTTAGTATCTAGACAAGTTTAAAACTTTAATTAATTTTTATTTTCTAAAAAGATGCTACATAATTTAGATACTAGCATTTGGGCCAGCTGTCCTAAGCTATGTACAAATGGATCTGGGAAATATTACAACTTTATCTTTTCATTTAAAAATTATTTCATAGTACTTTAAGGGATTAGGTTTTTAAAAAAGTTATTCAAAAATAAAATAAACATCCTAATTACGATATAGCTTGCTAATAGATTCAATATTATGGCAGGGAAACATTCATGTGCAGAAGTATGTGAAATAAAATATTCAAATGATGATAATTAAGACAAGATTATAAATTTAGATATGAAAGGGACTTCCGAGATCAATGAGTTCAGTGCCTTATTTTGTAGAGGAAATACCTTAGACCTAGAACGGACAGACTTTGTATTGGTTCACTAATGCAATGCATAGCAGAGCCAGGGTTGAAATCTCCACATTGCCTGACTCTTACCACTGCACCAAACTGCTTTCTACCTTTGCTCTCACATTTAGTGAATTCTTTTCTTCCTCAGACTTTACATGGCACTTTGTAGCTCCCATTATATTCCATTGTTTCCTAGTACTTCTCTATTAGATTATAAGCTCTCTGAGAGCACTTGTCATGTCTTAATTGTTTTTGTATCTCACCTAGTACTTTGGCATTGTATATAGTAGATGTTGATAAATTCAACAAATTCAGTCCAGCAAACTTTTATTAAACACCTATTGTGTCCAAGGCACTGTGTTAGCCTCTGAGAAAATTCCATCCATTTCAATAAATTTACTCATTTACCCCAAATTCAGATAGTCCATGTCCTCACAGAGCATATGGTCTAGGAAAGGGCTAAAAGAGACAGCACCATCATATGTAATATATATGATACAGGATAAGTATATTAGAGAGGTATAAAACATTATTATGTGAAATTTCAGGTGTGGGTCATAAAAAAGTTGGTGAATGACTAAACAAACAAATGGATGCCATTTTCAAGATGAAAAACGAATAAATAAAAATAGGTAATTCAACATTTCATTAATAATGAACAGGAAACTGGCCAAACAGAGGGAAGAAAGGGGAAGGACTTTTTTTTTTTTTTTCAACTTTCTTTTTGCCTTTTCAGTGTAGGACTGGTTTCCATTCCAAAGACTGTAATCCTTACTATCTCTTGCCTTACTTTCATATTTCTGTTGTGCTTCCCTTTCTTCATTCTAGCTTTTCTATCTGGTCTTCATTGGCTATCCTTGGTCTTCCTCTGGTCATCTTTCCCTCTGCAGGGGAGGAATGGGAGGAAACATTAATGATCACCTGCAAATATGCTATAATAGCTTTGTAGAACCAAAATCTATATAAAATGATCTTTGTCATCAATTGCAGCCAGAATCAGAACCCTATGACCTTAATTGGGCAGAGTGTTTTGACATCTCAGGATTCCCAAATCTACTTTAAATAGTACAAAGCTTCATATTCAGAATATAAGAAAAAATCATATAAACTGATTTACTAGGTATAGATTTATTCATTAAAAAGGCTTTCTTATTTAGATATAAGAATCATAAATCTTAACCTATTTTGGAATTTATTTTTGGTAGCATAGTGTACACAAGTATAGACTCATGGGATCTCTTAATTGGAAAGGGAATTCAGAGATAATTTAATGCAACATCTAGTGCAAGCTTGAATCCCCTCCATACCATTCCAAACAGGTACAGTGAATGGGCATTGACTAACTAAAAAAAAACAATTTCTTCCTGTTAAGCAATTACTAGAACTGGAATTTTTTTTTAAAATCCTGGTATCATAGGAAAGAACAGGATCAGCCATATTCATTGTTCTTCCTGAGATAAAATGCTTAAAAATGGACCCACTGAGTTCAACCACATCAAGCCTATTTCTATCAAAGCTCTCTCTCTTTCTGAGTGACTCTATCTCCAAGCAAGCCTAACCAGTTAAACAATTTATGTCTATGGTCTCAATCCATCCTCACCTCTGTGAACAATGACTGGGTGGGGGGGAGGAATAAAAAGAACAGACTAGGGATGGGAGACCCTTTTCCTAAAGCAATACTCAGTGAAGCCAGGGGAAAATAAAACACTATCAATAAAGAAAAGTCCAAGGCTCTCTTTGCCTCCCAATGCTTTTTTTTTTTTTTAATAAGCAATTGCGGTTAAGTAACTTGTTCAAGGTTACATGGCTAGTCATTATTTGTGTGTGGGTGCTCATTTTCTGAGGCTGGATTTGATCTCGGGTCATCCCAACTCCGAGGCCGGCGCTCTTACTCACTGCGCCACCTAGCCACCTCTTTTTTGTTTTTTCTTAAAAACATTCTCCCCTTCCTCTGTTATGTTTCAAGTTCATATTAAACTTAATATAATAAGTTTTCAAATTTTCTAAACCAGTAGGGCTTCTGGAATTATTATTTTTCTTACTTAAAATTTAGAGGAAAATCTTAGGATTCATCCATGGAAATATCCTTAGTTCTAGTGAATAATACTTTATCCATTCTAGCATTCCAGAAAATGCTTTGAGCCAGATGTTTCAAGCTCATGATTTCATAGAGATAATACAATATTAATAAACTCTGAATAAAGGTCATATTACTAAACTTTGTGATCATTTGAAATAACTCAGTTTAATCCATGAGGAATAGCTTCTAAATATTTTACTTTCTTTTAAAGTTCTTCTTTGGCACTGGCCCTGGAGTCAGGAGGACCTGAGTTCAAATCTGGCCTCAGACACTTAACACAAAAACTAGCCGTGTGACCTTGGGCAAGTCACTTAACCCCAACTGCCCTACCAAAAAGCAAAAACTAAATAAAATAAATAAAATAAAGTTCTTCTTTGAATGAGAGAACTGCAAATTAAATACAAACTTAAAAACTAGGATGATGATAGGGATTATGCAGACCTCTGATTATGAAAGAACGGGCTTGGGTGTTGTGCAGACGTTATTGATTAAACTATTATAAGTACATGGTGGGACACAATTTTTTAACATCTAATGCTTTTAACTTTATAAATTAAAAGTTAAAAAAAATGAGGAAAGGGAAAAGGGCAAGATAGCAAATGAACACATTTTTTTTAGTTTACGTCAAGGAATCCGTTACTTCCAATGTCTGGATTAATTATTGGTCAGTGTTTGTGAAGCTTTTCTCTGGTGCCTTCCATGATGCCCCTTTAGGGACCCTTATTCTTTTTCCTAGCACCTCTGTCTACAAATGGAGTTCTGTAAAGAGTGGTAGCTATAGTAGTCAAGATTGGGGACTATCTCAGTACAATAATGTTTAATTTCCATCCTACTTTTCTGTCAAACACAAGTCAATGAAAAATGTGGATCCATATGATAATTTATTTAGGACTGGAAAGGACTTTAGAAATCATCTAGACCAGTCCTCTTATTTAATAAATGAGGAGTTAGAGGTCCAGTGAAAAGGACTGTTTTGTTCAGAGTCAAAACAGGTCACATGAAGGTGGTTGATTTTTATTTTGTAAAAGATTTCTTTCATTTATAAAAGATTTTACCAGAGGATTTACAAACATCTTTTCAGGAAAACATCTTTTTTATATAACTCTTTATTACACATCCTCTTAGAAGGGTCCACAAATTCTCATAAAACTTGGGAGAGGCTGTTTAGTGGTGTATCTGAGAGGGGAAGATGAGAGGGTTATATTGGGAAAAGAAAATGGTGTAATAATTAAAGATATCAATTTAAAAAAATGATATACTGGGGTGACTAGGTGGTGCCGTGAATAGAGCACCACCCCTGGAGTCAAGAGGACATAGGTTCAAATCTGGCCTCAGACACTTAACACTTTCTAGCCATGTGACCCTGGGCAAATCACTTAAACCCAATTGCCCTGCATTTCCACTGTCCCCCCACCCCCAGCAAAAAAAAAAAAAAGATATACTATTTTATCGCTCTTCAGGAATTTGGAGTGGAACAGATCTTCTTTTGTATTTCATGAATTGGGCAATATTCTTCTACTTCAAAGTTTAATAGGTTCTTTTTTTTTTTTTATAGCAATTGGGGTTAAGTAACTTGCTCAAGGTTACAAGGCTAGTCATTATTTATGTGTGGGTGCTCATTTTCTGAGGCCGGATCTGATCTCGGGTCATCCCAACTCCGAGGCCGGCACTCTTACTCACTGCGCCACCTAGCCGCCCCTTTAGGGCAATTGGGGTTAAGTAACTTGCCCAAGGTTACACGGCTAAGTTTTTGTTTGTATGGATTAAGTGTCTGAGGCTGGCTCTGAACTCAGGTCCTTCTGACTCCAGGGCCGGTGCTCTATTCACTGCGCCACCTAGTCGCCCCTTAATAGGTTCTTAATGAGAACCTTGGTTCACTCTTCTTCTCCTAACTTTCTATTATATTGATGGCAGGTTTGGTAAGGATTAGGGTCAGAAAACAGGACAGGGAAAAAGTAAGGAGAAACACTCCCATGTCCCATGCCTTCCCTTCTCCCAAGGAACTTAGTCTATCATCTAGCCATTATAATTGAAGTTTAATATGCTTCTTTCCTCATTGTTAGAATTTTTATGATAATGCTAATAATGGATTAGGAAAGACTCTCGAATCTATTATATTGTATCTTCCCAGCAGCCCTATCGGCTATCTCCATTGAAACTGAGGGTCAGAGGAAGTGAGTTACCCAGCTAGTACATGATAGAGGTGGGAATCAATCCGAGGTCTTCTGACTCTATTATTAGTGGTCTTTTCATTAAAATATATGGTTTTCCCCATGTTAATATGAGACTCTTGAAAAATGGAGACCATATCTTCAATGTTGACATTCAGGCCTGGCTCCAGAAGGTCCATTGAGGAGATATTTTGGGCAGTGGGACACTTAAAATCATATTACCCTCTGATTGTGGCACAACCCTGTTCTTAAGCCTGTTCCTACCTATATGCATGCCAGGAGTTGATACTGATATATTTTTACCTAGGACAATCTAATTCTAGGGGAACGGATCCCTGGTCAACCCCAAAGCATAAGCCATAGGATTTAGAAAGAATTATTTCTCTCAAAGCCATTCTCATGGAATCAATGGGGCTAATGGTCCTTGCAAAAATTCCCAGACTTGTTCTGCCAAGGTCACAGAGGCAGAAATAACACTTCTTCCCATGGCCTCCACCCATAGTACTTTTAAAAGGTCAGACAGATGGTCCTTGAGATTCTACCCAGAGTCACAGAGTCTTGGAAGTTGTAACAAACCTTGTCCTATCCTTCACCTGAAGAAGCCAATAGACAATTTATCTTCTAGAGTCACTACAAATGTCACCTTTAAAAAGAATGCATGTTAAAACATCCTAAAATAATTTACTAAAAATTAGATTTATTACCTGAAGTGTTAAACTCTCTGGCCAGTTATGTATCTGTAAATTGAAAATTTGTCCAAAATGGACTCGGAAGTCCATGCCTATTTGACGACTGACTGTCCTTGAAACTTCTTTGTTGTTGAAAAGGACTTTTATAAATACTGAACGTTTCCTTACATCTTCTCTTCTCAAGATCTCTGCCCTAGGAAATTAGAAAAATAGAATCATATTCTCATGCAGGCTTAGTACAAAAGTCACACATGTAAGTACATCTTCTCACAGTACTTAGTACCTTGTTTATAGTAAGTGCTTAATAAATATTTATTGAATTAAATCCAATGCTTACTATATAATAATCCAGGAGAGTAGCAAGTATTAATGTGGGTGGTAAAAAAATCTTTCAAGCAAATATAAAGATTAAAAAAAAGGAAAAACAAAAATAGTAGTTTCATGATGCTGTCCTCAAAAAACAGCTGTTGACTCAGGACTGTCACTGAAGAAAGTCAGAGTGTTGACAAAGGGGGAAATAGCCCCACTCAAATAATGAAATCAAGGTCATATCAGGTCTAAGGTTTACAGAGAAGCAGTTTTGAAGTTTCATGCCCTTACTCAGACAAGTATCTTCACTCCAAATGTTCATGTGGATTATTTGTGCCCAACCTGTGGTAAGAGCCTTCCAAGCTCATATTGGTGGGATCAACCACAGTCAGACACACTGTACCTTGACTCCAACATAGTGATGCCATTTTGGTCCTCTTTGAGAATGAAGAACAACAACCAATCTAGACATGTGCAATTTCTGTTGCAGTTTAATGAACATATTAATGAGCATTAACACCGACTGTCAAGAAAGTGTCACCCCAAATCCTGGTGGATTCAGTTGGGTAGGAAATAAGCAAAAGTCACACAAAGGACTGATGAACAGTTTACTCCTCAGTTATTCCATGCAGTGAACTGAAGTCATTTATGGAGGCAGCTTCCTGTTCTGCTTCACTGGTTACTTGGATAAAGGAAAAAGATGGTGGCAACTTGTGGTTTGGATTAATTTAAGATGAATGACCCAAATCTTGGTATGGCAATGCGAACATTCAGTGAGACACCCTGAGAGGGGAAAGACTCTTTATGGCTCTTGAAAGTGGAGAAGTGGAGCCTACTTTTCCCCCTAAAAAACCCAAAATATATAGTTCAAGGGTAGCCTTGAGGCAACATATGGCCTCTAGGTCCTCAGATGTGACCCTTTGACTGAATCCAAACTTCAAAGAACAAATCCCTTTAATAGAAGAATTTGTTCAGTAAAACTTGGACTCAGTCAAAAGGCTGCAGCCAAGGACCTAGAAACCACATGTGGCCTCAAGGCTGCAAGTTCCCTACCCCCTGGCATTGTCCCATGAATATAGTTGTTTGAAGAGTTTATTTTAAAAAATATTATTTGTAGCTCAAAAGTGTCTAACTGCCAGCCAGAACTTATTTGTTTATATGTAGGATTCAGAAACAAATAACATTAAAAAAAACTTGTTAATGAAAGGGAAGTACTTCACTAGCAAGCAGATTTAAGAGTAAATGAACATTTAAGGAGAAACAAATAAATAAATATGCCATTAGTGTGCTACTAAAAGACCAAAATGATCCATGAGACTCCTAAGATATCATTTCTCTTGTGAGATAACTAGCTTATCTGAATTACAACTGTATTTTTTTTTTTTTTGCTTTTTGGAGGGCAATTGGAGTTAAGTGACTTGCCCAAAGTCACATGGCTAGTAAGTATGTCAAGTGTCTGAGGCTGGATTTGAACTCAGGTCCTCTTGACTCCAGGGCCGGTGCTCTATTCACTGCACAACCTAGCTGTTCCTCTCCCCCCCGCTTTTTTTGCTTCAACTGTATTTTTTGATGGCAAAATTTCAAAGTTATACAAATACTCCTTGGATGCAAGTTGTTCCCTTCCACAGAAATGGGAAAACAACAGCAACAACCAAGATAACCCTTTTCCCAGGGTATACACACATACACCCCCAACCAGACTTATAATTTCACTTATGTGGAAACTCTCAGTGAGGGCATTCTCCCTACCAGTGGAGAGCAGTAACTTTTGCACAACTTAGAATCTCAAAAAGTTGTTTGTGGCCCAAGAGGTTAAAGGACTGATGTAGAGATGTGTCAGAAACTGGACATCAAATCAGGTCTTTCTGCCTCTGATGTTGGTTCTCCATTTGCTATGTCATACCGTTTCTCATAGTGTGCATTTAAATGTGCATACGTATACATATATATGTGTATATACACATATATATGTATGCACATATATATTATAATGATTTTATGAAATTATTTTCAGGCCCCCACTAAAGTCCTGCTCCAATGCTTCATCATTGGGGGTGGAGGAACTGGCTCTGAACTTCTAAAGGTGATAATGTGATGCCAGTGGAACACATGCTCAGGGACGTCCTACAAAGTTAGAAAGGCATTGAGTATTGGCCTGGTTATTTGTCTGAGGACCAGCCCAATTAAATAGAAAGATTAAAGGTTGATTACCAGATCAAGAGTGGTTTTTTTTTTTTAAACCAAAACAATTCATGAACAAGCATTACTGAAGTAGAAAATATTTGCAATCTGCATTCGTGGAAGGAGTTTATCAATGGTCTTGAGAATCTCTGTCTTTCACTGTGTGTACTTACATATGGTCAGCTAGCTGGTGCCATAGTGCATAGAATATCTGACTTGTAGTTAGGAAGACTCATCTTCCTGAGTTCAAATCTGGTCTCAGATGCTGGCTAAGTAAGTCACTTAACCCTGTGTGCCTCAGTTTTCTCACCCGTAAAATGAGCTGGAGAAGGAAATGACAAACCACTCCAGTTTCTCTGCCAAGAAAACCCCAAATGGGGTCAGGAAGAGTTGGACATGACTGAAAAATGACTGAACAACAACATAAATATATGAATATAAAGATCTGTGTCTATCTAAGCTCCCTCCTTTTAAGAGATCTTATTTTAGGGATGTAATTTATATTTAGACCAGTGTGGCATACAGCTATAATATATGAATTTGTATCTACATCATTTGTATCTACAGATCATTTGTATCTACATATAGGTAAAGAGTTATAAACAAGGGAAAGCCATGGATCAAAGATTCTTTGGAAGTCTGAGAGCCATCTTACCTGGGACAGAGCTCATTGGGTGTCACACTTCCAGCCAGGCTCAGCTCAGGAACTAGAATGGGCTCTCCGGGTTTCCTCCTTCTGTGTAAGGCTTTCTCTCGAACCTGCTGCTCTATTGTCGACCTATCAACAGGTTCTGGAGGAGTGGGTTTCACAGGCTCCTCGCCATATTCTGACTCCTCTGTTGCCTCTTCTTGGTCTTCAGTGGCCTTCTTTTTCTTCTTCTTGATCCTCTACACGAAAGAAAGTGAAGTTACAAAGCTGTTGGAAGCTTTCACCCTTGTATCATACTGCTACATTGCATACTACTCTGGGCAAGGCAAAAAGTATCCAAAATAGAATGTAAAGAAGTATACATCGTGACCCTGCTGCCCTCAAGGACCTTACATTTTATTCTAACAATGTGAAGGAAATAGAAGACTAAATATAATTAAGCACAAATATGTATAACATGTAAATGTATAATATACTGTGCAGATATAATATATAAATGTATATCATATATACATTCATGTGAATATATGATTATATAAAAATGTACACATCATATATTTCTGTGAATACATATCATATATGTAAGCATAATATGTTTATGTGAATATATCATTACACATAAATATATAATATGTATTTATATTATGTAACATATAATAATATAATATATAAAACACATATTTGTGCTTAGTTATATTTAGTCTTATGTTTCCATATTATATTTAATATAAGAGCTATGGGAGTTCAGCAAGGGAGAGATTTAGAAAGAAAGGAAGTACAAACTGTACCTCTCATTTGCTGAATAGGAATTTAATGCCTAAATTATAAGAGCCTATTTATAATTACTTCTCTTATGCAGAAATCCTGTGTTTCTTATATTTGATTTGTGGTTATTTCAAGTTGTCTTTGCAGTAGTAAGGGTAGTTTTGTGCTGATCCTGACACATTATGTTACACAGTTCCCCTTGTAACTAACGGTATGCATGTGAAAAATGGCCAGATGTGATTAGGATTTTCGTCTGTGCTAAGGAAAGGAATAAAGTTAATAGGCCCCTGTGGGGATTGAAGCCATGACCTGGTCCTCTTTGTAACAGTATTCTATCCAATTGTGCTATAACTGTGCATGGACAAGTATATTTTACTAGAAATGAGCTCAAGATGGCACTGTTGTCTTCATTACCAGTTCTTTAACTATGGTGTTTGAGATTCAGATTCTAGTAACACCAGGAAGCAGGGACACTAGGTCAGAGAACATATCTAGGCATTCATAGAGAACTGATAGTCAGGGAGAATTATTGAGAACAGAGCTCTTCTTAGGGTTGCTTACTTAGCACCAATAGCTAAATCAACGTTTTTGCTTTTGTAGCATATGTCCCTTCTTTTTTGTCCTTTCTAGACTCGATCTTTAATGGTTATGTTTTCAGCATCATCATTCTTTGGAGATTCCAAGAGAATAATACTATTTATTTATTCATTCATTCATTCAAAAATAACAGGTACTGAAGCAACACTACTGGTGGAAACATGGAGCCCTTTAGTTGCAAGAGCATTATATCCCTGGCAGCAGATGCTGAGAAGCCCCCACAGATCAATATGGGAATAGACTTTAGGGAAAGATTTCTGGAAGCAGTAGTATCCCACAGTGCTTGGGCCTACATTTATAAACAACAATCTTTATTTTCATCCTCCTTCTAGATCAAGAGCTAGTTGTTTTTAAAACATGGCTAAGGAGAACTGAGGTGAAAGGGTCCAGTATACAAACCTTACCTTGTACTTGCCTTCTAATGATTTTAATTAAACTGATAGCAGGCTTAGTGAGGTTTGTGGTCAGAAGTCAGGGATAGGAATATAGAATAGATGATAAATACAAGCTTGGGAGCAAGGGCTGTATCATTTTTATCTTCACATTCTCAGTGCCTAGTATGGTACTTTCACATAGTAGTCAGTCACTCAACAACAATGATAATAGCATTTATATAATGTCTACTATGTACTGGCAGTGGGCTAAGCACTTTACTGATATTATTTCATTTGATGTTCATGGCAACCCTGGGAAGTAGGTGCTATTACTATTCCCTGTTTGCAGTTGAGGAAACTGAAGCAGATAGATATTAAGTGACTTGCTAAGGGTCACACGGCTAGGAGGTATCTGAGGCTGAATTTGAACTCGGGCCTTCCTAACTCTAACACCATTACTCTGTTCACTGCTTCACCTAGCAGCCCAAGCATTTATTAGGCATTTACTAAATGCAAGGAACTGTGTTAATCACTAGGAATACCAAAAAAGGGCACCAACAGGCCTCCTTCCTCTAAGGAACTCACATTTTAATGGAGGAGAAAAACAGATAACTATATTAATACAAGATATATACAATGGAAATGCAAGGTAGTATCAGAGAGAAGGTGATTGCAGCTAGAGGATGAGAGAGGGGGCTGGGGAGGACCAATAATAGTTTCCTGCAGAACATGGGATTTGAACTGATTCTTTTTTTTTTTTTTATTGCTTTGTGGATGGAGAAGGTAGGGCAATTGGGGTTAAGTGACTTGCCCAAGGTCACATGGCTAGTTTTTGTGTTAAGTGTCTGAGGCTGGATTTGAACTCAGGTCCTCCAGACTTCAGGGCCAGTGCTCTATTCACTGTGCCACCTAGCCACCCCGAACTGATTCTTGAAGGAAGCCAGGAGGTAGAAATGAGGGAAAGCCTTTTCAGCATGGAGGAAAGACAAAGTTGTGGAAATAGGAGATGGCGTGAAGACCAGTGTTGCTGGGGAATAAAATGTAAGAAGACTGAAAAACAGCCAAGTGTCAGTTTGTTAAGGGCTTGAAATGCTAAAGGATTTAATGTTTAATTTTGGGCCAAGAGAAGGCCCACAGCAGCCAAGCCTGCTCACCATCATGCTTACCCTGGACTCTCACATTCCACACCGCCAGCGCTGAAGCCTCTCTACATACCTGTGCTTTCTTCCAGGTTTTCCACTTTTGGTATGCGGTGTTATATTCTTCCATTTTCTTTTCATACTCTTCCATCTGCTCTTCTAATAACTCATCTGTTTCTGCTTGAATTTCTGTTTCCAATACCTTTTCATCTGTTTTCCAGTCGACTTCTTCCCTTGAAAATAATTTATGGCATTTATATTTTCCTTCAAAAGGTCACTTAAATGGGGTACAGTGTGTTTAGTACTTTAAAATTGGAGGGGCAGCTAGGTGGTGCAGCGAATAGAGCAATGGCCCTAGGGTCGTGGGGACCTGAGTTCAAATCTGACCTCAGATACTTAGTAACTGTGTGACCCTGGACAAAAAAGCCACTTACTCTCAATTCTCCTTTCCCCCCTCCCCGCACCCAGGTATTAATTCAAGCCACAGCACTTAATGATGTGGGTTTCTTATTAGTCTGGCAAATCACTTCAACACTTTTGAAAACTATGTGTTTGAATTTATCTGTGCAATCTAAACGATATTTCATTGTGACAGTGTGAAAAATGTCTAGTGCTATCATAAGATCAGACCACACCAACTGTATTATTTTAGGGGCCATAAGTTCTAACGGACTCAGACTAGCTCCTACTTTGTTTTCCTTAATGCAAACCTAGCTGTTTAGCTGCACCATTTAGGGTGCTCCTCTATTCAGATTGGGCAAACGTATTAGGTTCCTAGAACTGTCAAGTCCTGGTGGATTTATAAGGATACTCAGCTCTCCTTAAAAATTACTAGATGCCTCAAATATATTGACATTCACTACTTCAGTGTTTCAGATTTTGAGTTAATACATCACTATTTAGATATGCTAAATGCAACCTGAATTCCTTACACATTCACTCTAATCTACCAGATTTGGTGGATTAGAGTAAACAAATATTATTTAACTATGAAGACAAAAGAGAGAAATGAACACTGGTATTAAGAAGCATTTCTTGAATAGCTGTGAATATTCCTTGTTACTGAAATATACAGTATCTAAGATGACAGAGGAAACATAAGTAAAATAGAAAAATTGTAGAGAAATCTGTCATTTGGTCTACTAGTATTTATTAAACTATTTATTAAGCCTACTGGGTGCTGGTCACTGTACTAAGTGTGAGGGATTAAAAAGAAAGGGGAAAATGAATAATTTCTCCTCTCAGGAGCTCACAGATTTGGGGACAATTAACTAGGTAGAGCTCCTCAATGGGATAAAACAAAGCTCCTTTTCTTTGTTCCTTTTCTTCTTCTGGGAAGGTACCACCCAGAACTTACTAGCCTTTATAGCTTGGATGAGATGGGAGTCATCAAAGCTTTTCATTCATTCAAAACTCAGAAGGAAAATCCCTCAAATCATGGGCTAATGCTCTGCTGAGGTTTACATAGAGTTTTTATCTGAAAACAAAACATGAAAAATATCCTATGATGTTTCTTCCTAATGTTGTAGAGGATAGTATATTTTACCTTTTAATTTTTTCGCAAATATATCTGAGGAAAAAAAACCCAAAGGAATGAATATTTCAAGACAAAACATCAGTATGGCATTGTTGTATCTTTCTGATCCTCCATTTCCTCATCTGTAAAGCAGAGTTAATCATACTTGCTGTACCTATCTTGCAGGAGGTAAGGAAAATTCTCTGTGAACCTTAATGTCCTATGTAAATGTGAGATATTATTATTATATATCTCAATTTTCTACTCTTCCTATGGATTTTCTGATACACAGTTTACTTAAGTGGAATAGTATGCTACCAAAAAATTAAGAAACCAAATCTCAGAGCTGGAAGGAGCCTCAGAGGCTAGCTAGTCTAACACGTACCTAGCTAAGAATTCTTACAGCATCTCTAATATACAGCCTGGAAGGGAAAAGAAAACCAGAGACTTCTTTGACTTATTACTTTGAAAGGGTTTAACCATCAATGATCATTCTCTGAAGCATATATAAAAACAGTTCCTGGTCTGTTAAGAAGTATATGTGTGATCAGAACATACTTCCTCAAAAATAGTTTTACGGGTGTGTTGGTGAACTTCTGAAAGTCTCGAAGGGATTTAATTTCTTTCCAGACTTTTATGATGGTTTTGAGCAATATTCGATCTTTTTCTTCCTCAGCATCACGTAGTCTCCGTGTTTGCCTACAAAATATACAGCATATGCATGTATAAAAAATTATGCTGGCATAAGTAAGTCCCCAAGCTAAAAAACTAATAAGAATAGGAGAAAAATGAACTGATATTCCATTTGATAATTAAATTAATTTCAAAGCATGCGGATAACTAGTTAATAATCCAAATCTGAAGAGGGCTCTATTTTATTCCCTGCAGTTCATAATACCTATAGTTAATTCTGCTATATTGTATAATTCTTTAAGATTCTCCTTAGAGCTATACATCATTAAAATAATAAATATGCTTTGAAATTATGTGAATAATCAGTCAGTTGCTTTGGTGAAGAAGTTTCTATGCAAGGTTGCTATCCAAACTGGTCAAATTACAGGCCCAGATCATCCTTCCTACCATAAAGATATGTATGATACACTTTTTCAGGGGATTAATTAGCAATTAATTAATAGCAATAATATACCAAGGATGAACCATAATAGACCATTTTCACTCAACAATTAGGTAGTAATCTTTTTCTTAATGCTATATAAAACATTTGCTCTTGCCAAATTAACTTTAAAATGTGTAATTTTTACTGTTTTCATCAACCTCCAGCCACAGAAACCCTTCCCCCCCTAAATATTTTAAGGAGAGTTCTGAGCAAATGAAACATTTAATTGGTGGTCTAAATAGGCAAAAAGTTCTGTGCTGAACTAAATAGCACAGGACAAAGGAGAAACATGGTACAGTGGATAGTGAACTGTTCATTAAACCAGGATGTGTTGGGTTCAAGTCTTGTCTCTGGTACATAATAATTATGTGACCTGGGTAAATCATACAACTCTCATTGTCTATGCAATTCTTTAAGACTTTAAGTTACAAAGAACGCTCTGCTTAGTATTGGTGGAGGAAGTTTCCATACCCGAGTTTCCTACATTAATGAAATCACAAGTCCAGGTCCTATTCCTAATATAGGACAAGGATTTTAATTGTCATTTAATTGCAGAGCATATAATCATCACAAATTAGTCTTATAGTATATTTTAATATTTTGAGTCAAGTGTATACAAATTAACATAAATTACTGGAGTCTCCTTTGATTTCAGACATCTAACAATTGAAAAGCAGACCATCTCATTGGGAATGAAATTAACAAATGGGCTAATGGTTATTTGGGAGCTTGAACACTGATTACACAGCATGGACCATATTGGATACAACCAACAGAGGGATGGATTACATGTGATAAAGACCTGGGAGTTATAGTGAAATGGTATCCTACACTATATGTTCCTTTCTTGTCAAGGTTTATTGAAAATTAAAATGAATCAAAGACCTAAATGGATATCCAGAGAAAGAGACATCTCACTTGTCTGGCATCAGAAGGGAAAGAGCTGATCCACAAAAATGAAATTTCCTAATAAATTTAAGAGTCAATATTTCTTTCATTTAAACTATTTTGAGTATAAATCCTCCTAAAATAGACGTCACATTTCCCTGCCTTCTTTACCAGAGCATACAAAACATAACTTAACCTTTCCTTGATGACTTACTATCACCATTCAGAAGGTCATTTGTTGTGCTGGGCTGTTATGCAGTGAGGACTTCAGTGGCTATTGAGGTACTTGGGTTGTTCACTTTTATACTAAATGACCCCAGACTGCTGTGCTTTTTGAGCTCTTGTGTTTTCTTATATTATCTTCCATTCCTATGAGGCTACTAGCTGCCATTTCTTACTGCTCTCTGTACGACTGAGTCCAACATCCCCAGTCTTTCTTTGTTGTTTCTACTTGCCTGTGGGCTAGAAAAGCAGGTAATTAAACTTGTGTAAGAACTTTGTCTAAAGTAGGAATAAATGCACTCTGAATAAGAATCCAAGAAGCTTTTCTGTGAATCAAGTAATTAAATGAAATGTAAAATTTTTTTTTTAGTTACTCTTAAGGTATTTTTTAAGCTTCCTTCTTGGTTTTAACTTATGTTCTGAATAGCTTATTTGCATGAAGGGTGAACTCTTGATAAAGCAAGGTATTAATGATATAGTAACACATATTTCCCCCTTTTCCTCTTTTGAAATCCTCTTCCCATGCCTATTTGTGGTATTCAGGTAACCTTGGGACCTTAAAGGCTGTGTCAACATAGTTTAAGCTCTGGCAGGTCTTGCCAAGTGAGAGCATTGAACTTGGAGTCAGCAAGACATGAGTTCGATTCCTGCCTCAGACACTTTTTAGCTGTGTGAACCTAGGCAAGTCACTTAATCTCTTTAACCTTCAGTTCCTTATCTACAAAATAGGGGTAATAATAGTGCCACCTTCCCCAGGTGGTTTTGAAGATCAAATAAGGTAGCATATAAAATGCTTTGCAAATCTTAAAGCATCATATAAATTCTAGTTTAATACTACTGTCATTACTATTACCACCACCTGCTACAATTTTAAGTATGGGTTTGTTGATAGAATGTATGTTTGTTATTGAGGACCATCCTTTCTCAATTCAGGCAATCTCATCACAGAGTTGACTGGAGACTGATTAACGTTTAGCCACAACAACTCTGACATCATCTAGTAAGTTACAAAAGGGCTTGCAGATCCTTGAAATGCTTCTTCTACTTTTTCTCATCCATGCCAATATGAAGATCAGCATTTATGACCTTGTATGTCATAATTAAAATAAAGAGGGCTTACAGAGAGAGGTATAAGCAGTGGTTACCTAATCTGACCAAACTTTCAAAGACTCTACTGGGAGGCTTGGTGGAAGGCAAAGGGAATTTGGTTGCTGCAGGCAAAAAAAAATTGTTTTCCCTGAGTTGAAAGCTTGGAGAAATTTCCCTACCTAGACATGTGCAAATAATTATGTGCTTAGACACACTTTATCACAAAATGTAAAAGGTGATTTTTAAGTTTTATGTGCCATGTTTTTGCATAGGAGCAATTGGCAACTGTGTCTAATGAAATACAAATTGACACACACTTTTAGAAAATAGAGCTGGGGTACTGGATCTATGATTCCATTTGGCAGGTATGACAGGTTAAGTGATTGAGAGGCTAAGTGATTCACCCACTATGTGTTGTAGCTGGTCCATGGAACCGGGTCTTCTTGAATTGGAGGCCAGCTCCAGGACTCATTATTTCTATTAGCTGAGAGTTTTTTTTGCATTTATAGGAAGGGTCTAGAAATCCCATACAAAAAACCCCACTGATCACAAATTAACATTTTACTTACCGGATTTCAAATTTATACTTGTTCATGCTTTGCTGAGCTGTGTGGCCAGGCCCATGAGGTTTGGTGAAATCAGGGTGAGTGTGTACAGCATTCCTCAGAGCATTGAGCTAACAACAAATAATGCCAATTCTGAGTTACGAACATTTTTTGAGAAAGCAATATTACCAACAAAAGCAGGTTGATTGCTTAATCCCATGAGAAAACAGAACAGAATAATGCAACATTGACAAAATTAATCTCAGATTGGGACAGCCTTGGACAAAGCATGAATCACATTTGTTAACTCGGTATACTTTATCAGGTCATCTTATCTATTCCTAAACCTTTAAGCAAGACTTTACTAAGATAGGGAGAAGTATGTCTATTTTCCTAATTTGTGTTCCCTCCTTGTTCTGATACATAATATTCTATCTAGTATCTTTGATATTTTAATGTGTGTACAACCAGGGCAAGGAGAGTAGAGTATTTTTTGTGTGTGACTTAGAAATATCAACAGTATAGTAGTCACAACAAAATATTTGTAAATCAGAGAATCACAGGGTTGAAAGAATGTAACATTTTGAATATGGGAAGGATCTCATGTAAAGTATCCCAGAAACATGGGTAATCTATAAAGAAATATCTTACTGTTAGAATTTTTTCCACCTTAACTCACTAAAAAAATCCAGCCTAATAAAAGAGAACCAATCATAAATACCTTATCTGTAAGAAATTTTGTCTGGTTCCTCTGACGTCTTGCTAGATGTTGATCATATAACTGAGCCAATTTGGCTGCTAAAACATGCTCACGGCTAAAACAGGGATGATGAGTAAATATTAATCCTGAAATGTCGATGTCCAGTTGAAACTGACCCAGAGAGTCTCCAGAACCAACAATGTACTGGTTATTGGGTACAGAGTTGACTGCCTGAGAGAGAGAGAGGGAGAGAAAGAGAGAGAAGAGTTAAAGACCTGCCCAGAAAATTATTCTGTTTGTGTCTATACTATACTACTGATTAATAAATATTCAGTTTACTTTTATACAATATAATATAGACATGCAACTTGGAAAATGCTTGGGTTGTCTAAACAAGTTGCTAGATGTTAGGTAGGGAACAATCTGACAGTGTGAATAATCTTTGATGCATGACTTTACCAATATACAGCTTTGATATGTAAGGCAGCTAGGTAGCATATAGGATAGTGTGTTGGTCTTGGATTTAACTTTTTTTTTTTTTTTTTTTGCAGGGGTAAGGCAGGGAAATTGGGGTTAAGTGATTTGCCCAAGGTCACATGGCTAGTAAGTGTTAATTGTCTGAGGTCAGATTTGAACTCAGGTCCTCCTGACTCCAGGACCAGTGCTCTATTCACTGTGCCACCTAGCTGCCTTGGTCTTGGATTTAGGAAGACCTGAATTCAAATCTTGCTTCATAAACTTACTACCTCAGCCTCAGTTTCCTCATCTGTAAAACAGAGATAATAATAGTACCTACCTCACAGCGGTATTTGGAGGATAGAATGATGTAATCTGTATAAAATGCTTTGCAAAAATTAAAGTACCATGTAAATGAGAGCTATTATTATTGTTATTATCATGGGCCAATCCCCTTTTCCTTTTCTATCTTCCATATTTTTCCAGTTAACTAGTAGAGGAATAAAATTTTATTATGCCAAGAAAATTCATAGTAATACATCTTTTTTTACCTGTAAACAGAATGCATGTATATTTTCATATTTATTTATGCATATGCTATACATATATGTACATATTTTATGGTTTTTTTTTGACTGCTGCTGTGATTTCAGTGGTGTGGGGGACTTCTTCATCCAGCAGAGACCAACAGTTACTCTTGAATTTAGTCTTTGACAACTAGTAGGAACAGTAAGAATCTAGTGACTTAACCAGGGTTGTACAGTGAAGATGTATCACAGATAGAAACTGAAGCCAAGTCTTCCAGATTCTGAGGCTGGTTTGTCTTTCTCCATTGTGCTCTAATACCTCTCATTTTATTTATATACATATATATCCATAATGATGATATCATGTATTTATATTAAGTATAATTATATATGTTAGGTTTATACAATTAATATCTATCTATATTCACAGTCTATCATATCTGTAGTTATTTAATTAATCCTTCAGTAGTATACAATTTCAGTCCTTTGTTGTGGCATGGCAATGAGCCTGAATTCTTTAAGGGATACAACAGTAGCCTCTGACAGACCTTGAAGCTTTCTGGAAAGGCCTTGAGTACTGATTCAGTGATGAACTTTGTATCTATCCTTCAAGGGCTGGTTTAGCTAATCTCAGAATGGCCTTTGCCCAGAAAATTTGCAATAAGGAAATTTATTTTAGACATTTGTCAATATCACTAATATTGGAGGTATATGGTATAATCCATGTCAGTGAGAGAATTATTTGTACTTGTACATGGATCTTTTTAAGACTTGATGCATATATTTCATATGTCTCTCTGTCTCTCTCTCTTTTTCTCTCTCTCTCCATATGAAGCATTCAGATTCTTTTAAGCAATCATGAGGCATCAAAAAATAACTGTGCTGGAGAAAGGGCTTTTAAGTTATAGGGTACGTGGAGAGAAGGGTTAAATATTAACTAACCATAGCATCATGAAAATGGCCAAGGTAGGGAAAGGACAGTAGGGACAGGCTACACAATTTGTAAAGCAAAGTAGGTTAAATCAAGAAATTAAAGAGGAAAGAGGTTAATGAAGGAAAGAGAAAGACATGAATGACCGCAACGAAAGGTGGTGTAGTAGAAAGAGCGCCAGGCCTGGAATCAGGAATACTCCTCTTCCTGAGTTCAAATCTGGCTTCAATCACTAGCTGTGTGACTCTGGGCAAGTCATTTAATCCTGTTTGCTTCAGTTTCTTCATTAGTAAAATGAGCTGGAGAAGGAAATGGCAACTCACTTCGGTTTCCAAGAAAACCCCAAATGGGGTCATGAAGAGTCAGATATGACTGAAATAACTGAACAACAACAAGGTGAAACATGACTAATATTTAAATCTGATTTCCTTTGTCTTCAAATGAACTGATTTCCTATATGGGATCCCAGGTCATAAGGAATGATGAAGGATCATAGATCTGAAACTGGAAAGAACCTGTGAGGACATCTAATCTAACCTGTTCATTATAGATATAAGACAGCCTAGGACCCAAAGGATGCTACGTGACTTGTCCAAGATCACACAGAAAGTAAGCATCAGAGTGGAATTTGAACTCTATGCACCATACCATGGTGTCTCAGATACACTCCAAAGGTGATCTATATACCAGACTGATAAAAAATATTTTTTTGTAGTAAGTTCTGCCTCTTTACTATTATTCTCCTCTCCAAGGTGTAACAGCAAGCACCCTAGCACACCCAGGCCTGCTAGCCCAGGTTTTTTGATCTGCTTTTAAAAGAAAGACTGCTCAAAAATGGGTTAACAATTCTACTTCAGAGAAAAAAAGTGAGTAGAAAAGTGAGAAGAAAATACAAGAGAAGAAACTAGCACAAAAACCAATAGACAGGGCTCTGACTGCCTGAATCAAAGCAATATTGTTATATGTTTTATATACACCATTGATTCGAGAGAGTATTTACATCTGAGCAGTTGGTGGTTCTGAACATAGGGCTACTCGGAGTCTCAACCAGGAAATCAAGTAGTCCTTCTCATAAGTGAACCCCCAAAGTAAAATACCAACTTACAAACTTAAGTGTATATACCCTTCTCAGAACCAGAAGACATCACAACCCTTGTGACTCAGTGACCTCTGAGTTCAAATATGTCCTCAGACACTAGCTGTGTGATGCTGGGCAAGTCATTTACCCAGTTTGCTTCAGTTCCCTCATCTGTAAAGTGAGCTGGAGAAGGAAATGACAAACCACTCCAGTATCTTTGCCAAGAAAACCCCAAATGGGGTCACAAGGAGTTGGACATGACTGAAACAACTCAGTTGCAATAATTATCCATATTAATAACGAGAATAACAATAAATCATATGGTTATGTGGAAATATATGTGGAAATAACTTTTGATAAGATATAAGAACTATTCCTGTTAAAAACACTAGAAAACCCAGGATAAATCAATCTTTCCTTTTAATGATACATGGTATCCCCCTAAAGAGGCAATGCAGAGAGCACTGGACCTGGAATCACAATCAGTACAAATATGGTCTCAGACACTTACTAGTTGTATGACCTTGGGCAAGTCACTTAATCCCTATTTGCCACAGTTCCTCATCTGTAAAAAGGGACCCACAGTATCTTTGCCAAGAAAACCTCATGGAAAAAAATCCATAGAGTCATGCAGAGTTGGATACAGCTAAACAACTGAAAAGCAGCATTGTAATAATCTATCTATTTAAAACCAAGAGCCAATATTATCTATAATGGGGATAAACTGGAAGCCTTTCCAATCAGATCAGAGATAAAGTGAAGATATCCATTGTTATTATTACTATTCAGTACAGTGCTAGAAATACTATTTGTAGCAGTAAGATGAATTGAGGAAATAAGTAAGGATAGACAGAAGAAATAAATTATTGCTTTTTTTTTTTTTTTGCGATAATACAATAATTTACTTAAAATACCCTAACTGGACTAAAGGACTAAAAAACTAGTCAAAATAATTAACCTCAGTGAAGTTTCAGAATATAAAATAAACTCACATAAACTGTCAGTATTTCTCACTATTAGCAATGAAATCCATTAAGAAGACATAGAAAGAGAAATTCCATTTTAAATAACTAAAAAAAAAAATACTTGAGAGTCTACCTGTTAAGACACACAAAGACTACAAAGTATAAGAACATGGACTAGAGAATACATTCAACATAAATAAGAGGGAAAATGCACAAATGAGTGAGTATTGTTTCTAAGGAGAAAAAACTTCAGAGATACTTTAGAAAATGTAATAGCTGCTGTGAATTGAACTTAGGGTTCTGAATACAATTTTTGTTCATAAAGTCATAGATTTAGAGCCAGGAGGAACTTGAAAAGTTATCTAGTCCAACTCAATTTACAGATGAGAAAACAGGGGCCCAGAAATGCAAAGTTACTAATCCAAAGTCATGTGAAATAGTAAGTGGCTTGTTGACCTGATGTGAAAATTAGGATAAAACCCACAACTCCAAATCCAGCTCATTTTCCACTGACCTTAACTTCCTATGCTCCCAAACTGATCTCACTTCAGAGTTGTTTTATCTTTTCTTTCCAAGTGATTGTAGAGTTATTGCCATTAATGTTATATGCCCTTAATAGTAAGAATAATACCAATTGGTACATATTTTAGAATATGAAGAATGGAATTAATGAGTAGAAATAGATACAAAGGATATAAATTCATAATTGTATAACATTCTCTTTGAATGATGATTTATAAAACTATGGTGAATATGTTGTATGTGTGCAAGTAATCCCATATCATCCTAGACTCTAACCTGGTTCTGGAACCATTCCCTCCTCCTCTTGCCTCAAACTTTACTGAGGATGTCAGTTGAGATTGAATAATTAAAGTGGACCTTGGCATCCATTGGTATAACAAATTTAATACCCATGTAGATTTACATTGAGGAAAGGATACCACAAAAAGACTGCATTTCATCCACATTTTAGGAAACTCTCATGGCAGTCCAGGGATCACTTACTTTTTAATATTTGTTACGGATATCATATAGACATAGACTGGGCCCACCTTCATATTTCTGTTAAGGTATCTTCCATTGTATCCTCTCTTAAATTTGGATTCAGAGTATTAAATTACATCCAGTTGTAAGATACAGCTGCCAGATTTATTTTGTTCTCTGCAAAAATGTATGTGGCCACATATTACATTTTTAAACTTCTTATAGGACTATCTCCAGATAAACCTCAAAATTCAGACTAAACAAAAACATTCCTCTCTAACTGATCTATTCCTTACTTGGACTAAAAGAATTCCACTTTCCCTATTTGATGACTTTTTTTTTAAACTAGCTGGCTTACAAATTTTATAGGAACATTTTTGGTTGGTTTTCTCAAGGCCTATTCTATAGCACTTCAGGTATGAGTTAAAGTAACTTTTAGAATCACTGTTTTATTTATGCTTTTTTCCATTTGGTTACCTAGGATACTCATATCTTACCTCATTGTACCCAAATCTACATGACCTCATGTCTTAATAATTTGCTGTGATCTCAGCGTGGAGTTTAGGTCATTTAATCCTAAACTATCATTAAAAAAAAAAAAAGGATTGGATTGGGACAGAGAGAATTTCTTCTTGGATGAAATGTTATCTGGGAAATATATTGTTTTGGTGCTAAAATAAAATGATTATTCAGTCTTCAATGCAAAACTGAAAAAAAGAAAAAAGCAATGTAGTCCCAGAATTGTTCCATGAGGAAACTGGTAGGTACATAAAGTGCCTCAGATACTTGCCAATATATTTACTGTAGGGGAAAAACAATACTTCCTAGCATGTTTAAAATAAAAGCATTGGGAAATTACAAAATCCTTAACAGAAGAAATAAGCAAATAAAAATGAAAAATGTTAAGAAGTTGGGAATTCAAAGTTCTCATTGGGTTTATCAGAAAGTTGAAAACCTGCACATGCTTGAAATTGATCGAGATATTGGGAATACAAATCCAGATGGGGATGCTGAAAGCAGAGCCCTTTGGAGCATTTTTAGACAATTGTAACACCAGTTGTAGTGAGCTATATTTTATATTCACTACTTAATATTATCCTCAAAGTCTCAATATTATTTTCTTTCGTAGATTTTTTAGTTGTTTTCCCCAAGATATATTAATTTGCATTTTCCATAAACTGAACTTAATCCCTTCTCCAATATAAAACATTTCTTATAGTTCTTTATCTTCAATGTATTTGTTAAAGCTTTCTGATTTAGTAACAGAGATTTCATTAGTATTTTTCCATTTTCTTTCTCAAATAAGTAAAAGAAAAATCAATAGAGCCGGGACAATTGCCAAACCGTATTCTTGAGTGAATACTATATGTTAATTTGATAGTAAAGAAAGGAAGGAATCAAGGTCTTATAGCATGTGTCAAATGCACAATGAATTTTACTGATCATATGTGAGATGACTCGAGTAGGGTTTCTGATCTGGTCAACCAGATTCCTGAAATGGTTGCCAAAATGTTAGTTTTCTTCAGTCTTTCTTATAGGTCCAAGACATCTCATTTGACAGCCTGAGAAAACAGGTTTAATTTCTAGCCACTTAAAGGTATATGAATCACAAGATCAAAGAATCATATATCTAGAGCTGGATGAGACCTTAGAAACCATCTAATTCAATCCTCTCATTTTACAGGGAAGAAAATGGAGGCCCCAAGAATTTAAATGACTTGTCCAAGGTCACCCAGGTAGCTAAAGACAGAACTGGGATTCTAAGTTTAGTGTTCCCTTCATTCTGCTAAGTTGCTTTCAAATAATGACAAGGATTTGGCCAGATTTTACGGGAGAACATACTGTCTATACTCAGGGATAAGGGAAGAAAGAACTGAGAGAAGGAGTAGAGGGAAGAAGACATTATTTTAAAACTTTACTGCTTTCTTAATTGCAGATCTGTGAGAATATCCTAATGATACAAATAAAAAATGGCAACAGGGGCACCAAATAACGATTGACCACTGACTCTGGAGGAAGTCATTAAAAGTAACAGGAGCTTCTTAGAAATAACAGAGCCATGAGGGAGAGGAAATGTTAGAAAAGGGTTGAGAACATACAGATTTTTAAAAAATTGCATTTCTGTGAATGGTTTACAATGCTTTAGATTACTGACTAAGGAGAAGTTAGACTTCTTTGTCATGAAGAAACTAAGCTATGAAGAAGAAGACTGAAAATATAATTTGCTAAACCTATGTGGAGTCTGCAAGCCCTTCCTCAAACCATTCATTTCACTACACATAAAGGGTGACCCAGGTGTAGTTTTAATCTTTAATAACTCCAGAAGTATAAATGCTACAAATTTATAAAAGTATCATTTGAAAGTTTAATTATTTATTTTTTGCACACATTTTGTGATTTTTGAATAACACATTTATTTTAACTTGAACAAGATGGGACACTGTCCTGTATTCCATATGTTACAGTTTCTCATTCTTTGAGTCAGTAGAGGTCTACTCACTTGGGTTACCTGATCTATCTTCACTAGACTTTTTCTTGTTGTGTATATATCAGAACCTTGTTCTTTGGGAGATTAGAAAAAATTTGTTTAAAGTTTTGAGTCCCAAATTCTCTCCCTCCTTGAGTCAGTAAGCAATCAGATATAGGTTAAACATGTGCAATTATGTAAAAATATTTCCTTATTAGTAATTTTGTACAATAAGAATAAAAGAAAAAAAAAGAATGAAAGAAAGTGAAAAATCAGTCTTTATTGAATCAATGGAATAAAAAAAAAGAATGGAAGAAAGTGAAAAATCAGTCTTTATTGAATCAATAGCAGTTCTTTTTCTAACTGCAGGCAGCTTCATCTCTGGAAGATTTTAAGACTAGAATTATAAATATAATGCTTTCTATCACTGAGCAGAGCAGATGAAACTTTTTACAAAGTTAGAAAATCAACTAGAACAATGTATAATCATACAAGTTGGTGGCTAAATAAGAAAAATGTCAATATTTAAAAATTTTACATAATTAACCTTTAAAATGATATTTTCTGAAGATTTGTAGCACATATATTTCTGAAGTTAGTAAAGCTTAAAACTACACTTAGCCTTTTGGGACATCTTTCATGTTGTTCAATTGTTTTCAGTCATGGCCTACTCTTTATGATCCCATTTGGGGTTTCCTTGGCAAAGATGCTGGAGTAGTTTTGCCATTTGCTTCTCCAGCTCATTTTAAAGATGAGGAAGCTGAGACAAACAGTGTTAAGTGACGTGCCCAGGGTCACACAGCTAGTAAGTTTCTGAGGCCAAATTTGAACTCGAAGATGAGTCTTCTTGACTCCAGGCCTGGTACTCTATCCATCGTGCCACCTAGCTGCCCTGACACCTTGAACTGTCACTTTTATACAGAAGCTACTTACTTGAAAGTCAGTATTATCCACTTGTTTGGTTATGGTTCTGCATTCAAATACTTGAAGAGCAAATTATTCCAAACTCTGAAAAGTGATCTTTAGTAAAGTATGGAAATCCACTGGTTAAGTATCAGTTTAGAGTAGGCCACATGGTATTGTGGAAAGAGCACTGGCCTGAGAGTCAAAAGACCCCAGTTCAAATCTTGAATCCACTACTTAGACTGTGGGAACTTTTGGGCAAGTCACTACCTTTCTCTGAGGGTCAGTTTTCTCAATTGCAAAATGGCAGCCACTACACCTTCCCGATCTACCTTAGAGGGTCTCTGTGAGAATCAAAGGAAATAATGGATATAAAGATTCTTTATATATAATAAAGCACTTCATATAGAGGAAACATTATTATCTTGTTAAGGACTGGTATTAAGTTATGATACACTTTTTCTTGATCAGTTTACTGAGGGACTAGGAGTATAGAGGCTGTATTTCTATTTGTTGCTATTTCTACTTCATGACTAGAGAAAGTAGTTGATTCCATAAATCATACATCATGCATACATCTCTGAATAAATTTAGAATGTCAGAATTCCTCTACTTTAGCCCTCTTTTCATAGAAATGAAAAATTGAGGTCTATATTAATTAAGCAATTTTTAAAGAACACACAGTAACTGGCAGAACTTGCGGCTACCACTTAAGTCTCCTGGTTAACTATCCAGTGTCTCTTTCCATCACACCATATTTAACACAGTAGAGCTATTAAAAATGAAAAGTATGTGGCATATACCAACACATAAAAATGTTCATATGAAATAAAGTAAAATAAAACAAACAATAACACAAGACTGTAAATTTGCAATGATTATAACCATGTAAATATATGTATATTTTTTAGCTAAATGTAAGATAAATGCTCATTCATTAATTATATCTTTTCCATTTTCTTCCCTAATATTTTAGCTGTTAGAGTATTTACATGTCTATGAGTTTAATGCCTTATGCCTTAAGACATGATAAGAGCTTAGTAAATATCCCAATATTGAATATTTAGTGGGAAGGAACATTGAAGCTAGTATATTTTTAAAATGTGAAACTGTTATTACCTTTTTATATAATATTTCTAGTCCTGCTTCTATGCCATCTTCTGGTGAGAATATTAGTGGTCTTGTAGAAAATTGTTTAATTGGATTAGGGAGTGCTAGGATCCTGCCATCATCACCAAACCACTTTCTCTCCTGTGAAATGAGCAAAGAGAAAATATTTTTTATTTCTGTAATATGGAAATGATTTGCAAAATGACATCATTTCCAGAACAATTTAATGTCAAGCATTCAAATCTCATGACATAACTTTTTGGTATTTCCTCTCCTAGAAAGAAAACTTCAAGTATTTTTCCCATTAAAACTTTAGTCTTGATCTGTAATCAATTTTTACTACTCCCAAATGGATTATTTTGCAAAAATGGAACAAGAACCTAAAGATAGTTCTTAACAAAGCTATTCTATTGTATGCCATAGTATAGTTATTTTATTGTATTCTACATGTTATATTTCATTAAAGTAATATTTTCTAAAATTTAACCAAATAAACATCAGAAATACAAAAAAAGTTGCTCATGGCTAGGTTGAACTAATATAATAAAAATGGCAATGCTACCTAAATTAATTCATTTATTCAGTGCCATAGCCCCACCCAAAAACTATCAAGGGATTACTTTATAGAATTATAAAAATAATAAAATTCATATGAAGGAACAAAAGAGCAAGGATATCAAGGGAATCAATAAAAAATGAGAAGAAAGGGGCCTAATAATACCAGATCTCAAACTAAATTATAAAGCTGTAATCATCAAAACAATTTGGTATTGGCTAAGACATAGAGATTAATCAGTGAAAGATATTAGGCACACAAGAGACAGAAGCAAACAAGCACAGCAGCATAGTGTCTACTCGACTTGAAAATCCCAGCTTCTGGGGCAAGAATTCCCTATTCAACAAAAACTGTTGGGAAAAGTAGAAAATGGTCTGGCAGACACTAGGTATAGATCAATATCATACCCTGCATAAACTTCAAGTGGGTTCATGATTTAGACAAAAAAGGTGACATCATAAGCAAATTAGTGGATCATGGAAGAAGTTGCCTATCAGATCTGTAGATGGGGAAGACCTCATGATGAAACAAGAACTGGAGAGATTCACAGGAGGTGAGATGGGCAATTCTGATTACATAAAATTGAAAAGTTTTACATTAACAAAACCAATGGAACTAAGACAAAAAGTAGGAAACTGTTAAAATTTTTTTGAAAAAAATTTCTCTGATAAAAGTCTCATTTCTAAAATACATAGGGAATAGAATAAAATTTATAAGAATAAGTTAGTCAAAAGATATGAATGATTTCAAAGAAATCCAAGCTATCAATGGCTAAGTGAAAAAAAATGCTCTGTCACTATTAATTAGAGAAATAAAATTAAAATAACTCAGAGGTACAACCTCAAAAATTGACAAAACTGACCAAAAAAAGAGAAATGACAAATGCTGAATGGGCTGTGGGAAAACAGGTACTTTAATGCATTTTTGGTAGACTTGTGAAATAGTCCAACCATTCAGGATAGTAATTTGGAACTATGCCCGAAAAGCTATTAAACTGTGTATATACCCTTTGATCCAGTAGGTTGCTACCCCAAAGAGATCAAATAAAGATGAAAGGGACCCATATGTATAAAACAATTTATAGCAGCTTTTTTTTGGTGGCAAAAAATTAAAGGTTGAGGATATACCCAATATTGGGGCATGGTTGAATAAATTATGGTATACAAATGTAATGGAATACTATTTTATTGTAAATAATGATGAACAAGATGGCTTCAGAGAAATTTGGAAAGCTCTGTATGAATTATTGTAAAGTGAATTGAGTAGAACTAGGGGAATAATTTATAAGAACAACAACACTATCAATAAGACTTAGTAATTCTGATCAACACAATGACCATTCACAATTCCAATAGAAACATGATAAAACATGCTATCTGCTTTCAGATAGAAAAGTAGTAGACTGAAACCTCAGACTTGGCAGGGATGGGGAACCTTCCATCTGAAGGTCACATATGGCCCTCTAGGTCCTCAAATGCATCCCTTTGACTGAATCCAAACTTCACAGAATAAATCCTCTTAATTAAAGGATTTTTTCTGTAAAACTTGGACTCAGTTAAAAAGGCTGCACCCAAGAACCTAGAAGGCCACATGTGACCTCAAGGCCACAGGTTCTCTACCCCTGGTTCAGACTGAAGTATCTTTTTTCTTTTCCCTCCCTTCCTTCCTTCCTTCCTTCCTTCTCTCTCTATCTTCCTTTTTTCCTTCTTTTCTTTTTATTTCCTTTATGATTATTTTTTTTGGACAAAGCTAATGTGGGGATTTGTTTTGCAAGACTACATACTTGTAATGGGTTTTGTTTTTCTTGCCTTCTCAATGGGTCAGGGAGGAGAGATAAGGAAAGGAGAGAATTTGGAACTAAAAACAAAATTGAATTAAAAAATATAAAAAAAGGAAGTTTGACTATGATGTAAAAAGCAAACTTTATTTAGATATCTATAATACTAAACTCTTGCCATGCCAAAAAAAAGATAAACATACAACATCCACTGGCTATATAAAAATCAGGAATGATGACTGCTATTGAGATTTTATACACACACACACACACACACACACACACACACACACACACACACACACACACTAGTTTATATTATATGGATAGTGATTACTTACTGGTTCCTGTATCAGCAATCGATTCTCCATAATGTTTTGATTAATTCGAGGAACCATTGGCCTTTCTCCAGTGTAAAGACCTTCATCTTCAAGGTACCTTGGTTGCATATTTTCAGGGATTTTTTTATAAATAGGCACTAGGTAGAAAAAAAATCAATATTATACTGTACCTTCAAACTATTTAAAGAGATATAGTCTACTGAGAGATAGTATGGTATAGTAGAGGGATGGATTTAGAATCAGGAGAGAGTTCAAATCCCTTGACCAAGGGTGTTTCTTAAGGCATGTCACTAAACTCTTCTGAGTTCTTCATCTAAAAAATGGGAATAATAATATACTATAAAGACAAATGAGATAATGTGCAAAAAATTGACTTGAAAATATTAACCAGTGTATAAATGCCAGTTGTTATTTCCCTTAATTTTATGATGACCCAAGATATGATTTGCTATTTCTTTTAAAACAACAGATTTCTCCAAGTTAATTTTCTAGAACTGATATAATAAAAAAGCTAACTGTGTAGATTCATGCTATCAAATTATATAAGTACATGTTCCCATTCTGTCTCCTAAATTTTTATATATTCAATTCACTACTTGTCCAATATGCTACCAGTGTGACCTTGGGCAAGCTACTTTAGCTTTCTGTGCCTCACTTTTCTCATCTGTAAAATGAAGGGGTTCAGTCAGATGAATTCCATGGTGTCTTCAATTTATAACTGCTTTTTTCCCCCTTAAATGCTGCTCCATATTGTTATACATAGATTGAAATTTCTTGAGGACAGGAACCATAGATTATTTATCTCTGTATATTCTTTAGCACCTGGAACAGTAGGTTCTTATTAAATACTTCCTGAATGAATGGAATGAATGAATGAATGAATGAATGAGTGATGATTTTGTGGTGAGGCACGAGTGGCAATCTAGGTGTGATCTTAGATTCTTTTTCTGTTTGACCAACCTAACATTTTTTTTCTTAACATTTTTAATCTAAAGTTTTGAGTTCCAAATTCTATCACTCCCTTTCTCCCTCCCTTCCTGAGGTGGTAAGCAATCAGATACAGGTTATACATGTAATTATGTAAAAAAATTCTACATTAGTCATTTTGCATAAGAAGACTTAAGTAAAAGAAAAAATGAAAGAATTAGTGAAAAATAGCATGCTTTAGTCTATATTTGAGCAATATCAGTTCTTTCTCTGGTGACAGATAGGATGCTTCATCATTAGTCCTTTGGAATTGTCTTAGATCATTGTATTGCTGAGAATAGCTAAGTCATTCAGTTTTTCATTAAACAAAATTGCTGTTACTGTGTACAATGTTCTTTTGGTTCTGTTCACTATGCATTAGTTCATGTAAGTCTTTCCAGGTTTTTCTGAAATCCTGCTTGTCATTTCTCACAGCACAATAATATCTCATTACAAGCATATACCACAGCTTGTTTAGCCATTTCCTATTTGATGGACATCCTTTTGATTTCCAAGACTTAGCCACCACAAAAAGAACTGCTATAAATATTTTTATACAAATAGGTCCTTTTCCATTTTGGGGGATATCTTCGGGATATAGACCTAGCAATGGTATTGCTGGATCAAAGGGTATGCACAGTTTTATAGCCCCTTGGGCATCCAAATTACTCTCTAATAGTTGGATCAATTCACAACTCTATCAACAATGCATTAGTGTCCCAGTTTTCCTATATCTCCTCCAACATCCAACATTTTCCTTTTTTTTTTGTCGTATTAGCCATTCTCAAAGGTGTGAGGTGGTACCTAAAGTTGTTTTAATTTGTATTTTTCTGTTCAATAGTGATTTAGAGCATTTAAAAATGTAACTATAGATACCTTTGATTTTTTTGTCTGAAAAATGCCTGTTCATATTCTTTGACCATTTATTAATTGGAGAATGATTTGTATTTTTAAATTTGACTCAGTTCTCTATATGTTTGAGAAGTGAGGCCTTTATCAGAGATACTTGTTATAAAAATTTTTCCCCAGTTTTTTGCTTTCCTTATAGTTTTGGTTGCATTGGTTTTATTTGTGCAAAAACTTAAATTTTTTTTTTTTGCCTTTTTGGAGGGGGGAAGGCAGGGCAATTGGGGTTAAGTAACTTGCCCAAAGTCACACAGCTATTGTGTGTCAAGTGTCTGAGGCCAGATTTGAACTCAGGTCCTCCTGACTCCATAGCTGGTGCTCTATTCACTGAGCAACCTAGTTGCCCCAAACTTTTAAATTTTATATAATCAAAATGATCTATTTTACAATTTGTAATGCTCTTTATATGTTCTTTGGCCCTAAATTATTCCCTTCTCCATAAATCCAACAAACTATTCCACGCTCTCTTAATTTGCTTATGGTATCACCCTTTATGTGTAAATCATGTACACATT
Source organism: Gymnobelideus leadbeateri (assembly GCA_011680675.1). NCBI lineage: Eukaryota > Metazoa > Chordata > Mammalia > Diprotodontia > Petauridae > Gymnobelideus > Gymnobelideus leadbeateri. The sequence goes on from WOXC01010902.1 coordinate 128,084, forward strand.
TTGACCTCATCTTGGTATACAGTGTGAGATACTCTTGATCAGCATTTTGCTGCAAATGATACTGTTTACAGTCAGATGGCACCTCTTTCTCATCTCTTGTTAAATATGCAAATCTCCTAGTAGGTGCCTTATTGGTTACATACTAGTAGCTTAGGGACTAGAGCAGGTGAGAACATTAATGTAACCTAGAGAAGCTCTAACAAATATCCCTGAATCCTGTGACTGTTGCTTTGATTCAGGATAGATGTGAATAGTGATGTAAAGGTATGGGGGAAAGGGGAAGAAAAAAGGAAGGATGTAAACTAACCCAATGCTTCAAAATTTTCCAATTAGCTAGGAAAAAAATGGGAAGATTCTTGGTCTTAACCTTCACATGTTAAATTATTCTTTTAGCCCATTGAAAAGAGGCAGTTCATGCTGAGCCTGAAATATCCCTATTCCTTATATTCTCAGTCTCTTCCATGGTGTCTCCCGTGTTCTTAAGGAAGAACTCATCCAAATCAAAGCAAGCTTTCCAGGTTTCTCTTTAGCAAATCAGAAATCTTGTGTGGTGTTCCCTGCTCATCTGCCTTCTTAGCATTCCTCTAGCCTGGAACCTTGCCCAGATCCTAAGCAGACCCCTACTCTTTAGTGTCATTTATGCTACACTCCAGAAGTACCTAATGGTGTAGGAGGAACAACAAAGAACTCTAAGTGTCCTTAGAGATTGTTCAAAGACAACACTCATTTCAAAGATGTTCTCTGACTTCAGTTTCCTTCTAAAGGCACTGTCCTCTGATTTCTCTTCTCTTCACTTTCCCCTCAGAGATGACATCTATTCCCACATCTATAATTAACTTCACAAACTTTCTGGGCTTCTCACATAACTCTCCTCCAATTACCAGTCTGTTCTATACTGGGAGGATCAAGAAGCTATAGTTTTTTGAATATCTGAGATTCAACATGTCATATAAAAGTTGAAATTTTATTCTTTTAACATGATTCTACACTTATTGGAATTCTTATAGAGCTAAATTTTTAGGCAGAGATGATTTAAGAAAAAGGAGACACAAGAGGAAGAAAGGAATATGAATTTGTTACTGAGCTGATGAAATACTTCAAATCACAAAGACTGAGAAGAGTGTTCCCTCATGATAATCAATCACTGTAACACACCATCTGGTGATGAATATTTCTGACTTTTTTCATTCTCTTTTTTCAAGAGATGAAAATAATTTTTCAAAGAAAAAGATAAAATAGGTTAGAAATCAGATGCAGTCCTAGTAATTTTGCTACTTTTAAAAGGAATTACTCAAGCATGGGTTTTGATTGTTCTTAAACATTGGTCTTTAGACATATATGTTGTAAATCATTTAAGCTGTTAAACTGAATGTGTGTTTTATTATATTTGTAGGAAGATTTCTACTAACTCAACTGCAAACAAAATATCTATCAGTTACTTAAATCTTAGGAGAGCATGTAGAAATGGTATATCGGTAAATACCAATCCATGTTCTACCATTTAAAGGACCAAGTACTAAAAAGAACATTAGTGATTAATTAGTTCAACTTCCCATTCAACGCAGGAATTTTCTGTATTCACAGCTTCCACTTCCTTACCATTCACTAATTCTTAAAGCCTTAGAATATAGCTTTTGCCTCTATTTCTTCAGTGTATTTTCTCTTTCAACTTCAACATGGACTTCCCAGTCATTACATTGAATGGCTTTTTCTCAGTCCTCTTTGATCTAAGGACCTCCTCAATTGACCTGTGAACATCCATCATTATCTTTTCTCTTCTCTTTGGTTCCATGGAACTATACTATACTTATTTTCTTACCTCTATCATGTATTCTTCCACATTCTGCCACCTTTTACAGTCTCTTCTTATGGCCCATCAATATGGGCATTACCAAAAATTCTGTCTTCCCCCTTCTTTTCTCTTCAGTTTCTCCCTCAGAGAGCAGTCTTATCTATTTACATAACTTCTATGTAGATGACTCACAAATCAATGTATTCAAGTCAGATCTCTCTCCCAAGTTCTAATTCACCTTTTCTAAAAGTCATCTCATTCCCTTCTCTTGTCTGAAATCACAAAAGTTGATTAAATTTTCAAGAGATCTATCTTAAAGTATCATCAACTAGGGATGCCTCTCCTTTGACTTCTAATAGATTCTGGAATTAATTTCTCAAGTGAAACTTGCTGGGAATAATTTATAACTTTAGAAATATGAAGAGGCCTGGTATATTTGAACCTGAGAGATTTTAATTAAAAAGAAAAAAGAATAACCAGAGTACAGTGTTTTTAGAACACTGGAAAACATTACTAAGTGAGGTTTTGGAATATGAATATTTAAAAAGTAGGACAGATATTTCATATCTATAGTCAGCAAAGCCTGAGTATAGGGAAGGAGTAGGTTCAGTGGTACCCCTTTTGCATTCTATGTAATCCATATTTTGTTTTCAAGAAAGTGATCAACAAGCAAAAGAGACAAAATAGAAACATCCAATACCTGTAAGAGAACTGGGTCTGAAGAGAATTTCTTTTTCCTTTTGCTTTATTACATGGATGCTTTCATATTCTGCAGCTCTTATTACCAGAAAATCATGGATTGTCTGATCTAAGTCAAGCAAGAAGTCATTAGCCTCTTTCTCATTAATAAGTTCCTCTTCATCCTATAATTGCATTAAATAAAAAAAACTTTGTTCATACTATATGTTATTTTTTTTCTTAAAAAAGGAATTCTTAGGATAAATTATACATTAATAAGTTTTAACATATCTCACACTGATTTCTCTTCCTATTTTGTTTTTTAAAAAAGCATAAGCCTAATTGTTGTCTCTGATTCCAAAGCCTTTTATAATCATCTTAATTAATATGAATAACTCTCATATACATACATACATACACACACACACACATATAACACATATCACTTTGAAGTTTGGAAAGTGCTTTCCTCAAAACAAGCCCGTGATGTATTGTAGATATTATATGTTATGTATTATACCCATTATACCCATTTTTCAGGTGAAGAAACTAAGGCTCAGAGAGGTTCATTGATTCACCCAAGGGAACAATCAGAGTTGGCAGCTGAATTCATGTTTGCTATCTATTGTTAACCCCTGCTTTATGTTGAGATGCTATGCTATTTCTGTAACTCGAGGTTTTGTGTTTTGGCTTAAGTTCCTATATTGTTCCAGCCTTTGTTCGCTATTCCTTCTGGAATAGTTTTAAGTTGGAAAGATCTCCAGAACCTGGATAAAGGGATACATAAGACTTTTAAAGATAACAGCTAAGTGGGGAAAGCTTGCTTAATTTAAAGGGAGCCATAGTTAGAATGATGCAAGATTTGCTTAAGGAAGGAACTGGGATTATTTTTATGGACACCATTTCTTAGGGCTACATCTTTCATTGGTGCTAATTTCTAGCAATAACTCTTTGCTGAATGGAATATCACCGACCCTACCTCTTAATCTTTCCCACTTGATCTGCAGATACTCTTCAAACTATTTTGAAATATTATTGTAATAGCAATATAGAAAAGTGGTACATTTTTAGCTAGTGCTTTTTTACAAACACGTAGGCTAATGCTTTCTTGGTCATGGAAACATCAGAATTATTAACCCATTTCTGTTAGTTAAAAAACAAAAAAGGTTGGAGAAGTTAAACAAATGACAGACATGCCCTGCTTAAAGCTGTTAATTGTTCCCTTAAAAACATGGTGTTGAAAGACATGGGGCTGTAGGGAGCAGTCAGGATCTCAAGAGTTCCTTGATATAAATGGGTTACTATTAGAACAGCCTCACAGCTGTTTTATAAAACTTTGAATTGGGGTTTGGTTATGAAGTATTAACGATGCTATTGCCAGTGGATGTCATCAGGTTCACTTTATGATGGATGTGTCTGTATATAAAAAAAAAAAAACAACAACCACAAAATGAAAATGTTGTAGATATTGGATTCAATGAGCCATGCTCCCTTTGAAAAGAGATTGTTTATTTTTCAAAGCTTCTTAAGAAGCCTGGAGTAATAAAATGGAAAAATGACACCACTGTCTGTTACTATTGATTTTTGACCTAGGATATTCTTATTACTCCTGAACTCTCATTTTCCTCCCATGAGAATTTTGCTATCCAAGCTTCAAGCCTGAGAGAGAGAGAAAAAGAGAGAGACAGAGAGACAAAGGCAGAGAAGGACAGAGACAGTGACAGAGAGACAGGCTAGAGAGATGCCCAATCAAAACCTACAAAGTCATGAACAGTTCTGATGGAGACTCATTCACCAAATCCTAGAATTTAAGAATCAGAAGGGAAAATACCTGAAGTTTGAAAGGGGGGTAGTTTTAAGACAAAGCAAATGAAACTTTATATAGTAGGCAATAAACTTAAGAATCTTCTGGCCCTAAGAGGTGGTCTAGGCTAATATGATGAAAAGATAAATGCAGGATTAACTATGTTTATGGGGGATGCTCCATAGTAGAACCCTGAGGGAAATGAGGGATCTTTGGGGCCCAGGGAGAGGAGTGCATTATAATATTCTGAGGTATGTTCATGTGACATAGCCATACATTTTGACAAAACATTCCTTAGTTTCACTGTAATTTCCTGAAAGTAGTGTTGGCATAACCTAATGGAGAAATTAAAGTTTTGTATTTTTTATGTGTAAGCTATAGAGGCATAAATTAATGGGATCAAATCTGAAGAAAAAAAGTTAATATAATATCTCCTGGTAATCAGCATCCTATAAAATTACTATAATCTGTTTGCTAGAGAGGAGAATTCAGTGTTAAGTCTCAGGCCCCATGAAAGGGGGGTTTAATTCAATTACTGCAGTTCCAAGGAGACCTCATTACATTAAGATAGTTCCTCAGGGTGGTATAGTCCCCAAAGATAGCATCATAGTACAGCTTCTGTGAATTACTGTTCTTTAAATTTAAAAGTAAAGAGTTGACTAATTATCTTCAGCTAAAGCAGTTATTTTAAATACAATTTTCTGATATGTAACTAATCTTAAAATGTTCAAAGCACAGAAAACGAACTACTGAGTAAGATGCTGAGTAAGACATGCTTTTGATTTGTAACAAAAGGGAAAAATTAAAATTTGAAATATGGTATTTAAATAGTAAATATGAACATTCTGGGGACATAAAAAGGTTTTCATTCATTTACCTTGGAAAAAAGTTGACTGTTGTTACCACAGGCATCCAATTTTTTATAGAATACATGAATTTAAGCCAATATGATTGTCAACTAAATGTCAATAAAGTGAATCCTATTTCTTCATTCCTTTGTATTGTAAAAGTGGAAGTGTGTTTGTCAGAACAAATTCTTCCTACATCAAGTAAAAAATATTTTTTATAGGTTGGCCATTACAGCATTTGCCCCTTGGAAATTGAAATCCCTTTCTAGTTGTTCACAATGTTCCTTCACAGTGTTTTTAGGGCTTTGTGGATCTTCTCTCTATTGCTAGGGCCCTACATTCACCTCCCCAGGCCACATTTATTTCTTTCATTGTTGTGTACTCTTTTGTTCTAGTTATATGTTGTGAACTTTTTTTCTGCCTACTTTTGCCTGAGTTTCAATGTCTAATGGATTTGGGATATACATACATGCATACATACATACATATAAATATGTATATATACATATATATACACATAGAAGTGTGTGTATGTGTATGTGTGTGTTTTTGAGTATATCTTTGGCACTAAGTGCTACTATCTAACATGATACATTCTAGTTTCAAGATTCCTTAACGTCAAAGTTTTAATTTATTTTAAAGAATTTATTCCTTATTTTATATATAATAACAGCTAGGAAAAATTTTCCCCTTAAAATGAAGGATATATGTAGCATGTTGCTTCTTTTATAATTTCAGTGTTATCTGTAGCCATGAGCCCTCCAATGAAACTTTCAGACTTAGTCTGTGTTTTACTCCCAACTTTTTGTGATCATTTTTTTGCCCAAAGTATTTAAAAGTATGTTTAAGATGGGTAGTGACTTGGTTATGTGAAGAAGATACGAAGCTCATTGTAAGTCTAAATTCCAGTCAGAAATATTAGAAAGAGGTTTCATAGTAGGTCAGGGGATTGGGCCCGATGACTGCTATGATTCTATCCAATTATGAGATTTAATGAACTATAGTGTATCTTATCTAGAGGCTTCTGGACTTATCATAATTGTAGACTTGAATTTTTCACTACAGTCATGAGTTAGTCAGTGTCTCCTCATGGCACAGCATTGACCCTGGTTTCTTGAAGTCTAAATTTATCAAAGCCTGACCTCTGGCAGGTCAAATGGTAAGAGCATTATGATAAGAGACTGTATATTCTCTGAGAGGACCAGACTTGGTAAATTCAGAGAAATTCATCACCAAAAAATTGCATACTAGGTCAATATACTTTTGGCAATAGTAACTTAAGATCTGTTAAGGTATGGAAAATATATGACCTACATTAGTGGAGGAAAAATCCTCACCAGAGAAACTGTCAATTCTTGAAATAAAAATAACTGAAAAAAAAAAAAAAGAATCCAAGATAGTGTTTAGGTACTCTTGAGACTGAGTCTGTACCTTTCTTGAATTTGGGGATTTAAGTAATGAGTATGGTCCAAGAAAACATTCTTGAGTTGAATATAGTGCAAAGAACACACAAAGTAGCTTAAAACTTTTGAGATGCTCAGCACATTGTATCTCATAGTAGAATAGGAACTCTTTGAAGGCAGGGGATATCTCACTCTTGCTTTTGGATCTGTCATGGTACCTTGTACTCTGCTGATTGGTTAATAAGTACCTGTTGAATTGAGTTTGTACAAGGAACCCAAGACAAAAGAGAGCAGATCTCTGTCAAAAAATTCCACTGTGGCCCAAGATTCTTTCTTATGTCTTTTGCAGCTCTAGAGGAAGAATTCTTCTAAATTTGTAGAAGGCATTTTTTAAAGGTGTAGACTTTGCCTAGAGTCAGTATGGTGTAATAGGAAGAATAGTGGATTTGGAATTAGGATGTCTGTGTTTAAATGCTGCTTCTGACACAGTAGCTACGTGATCCTGGGCAAATCACTCAACCTCTATCTGCAAAATGGAGATAATAATATATGTCCTACCCAATTCACAGGGTTATTAGAGAAATATTTTGTGAACCTTAAAGAATCATGTAAACAAGGTTGTTATGACCCGAGGGTCACTATGTCATTGATACAGTATTATTCTAAGAATAATGTATATATACATGCATGTGGGTATGCATGTTTACCTCAATCTATGATTTTATTAGTATGGAGAGACCCCACAGTACTGAAACTCCCTCCACCAAAGCAGATCAGCTTGATCATTACTTGACCCTAGTGGGGCTCTGAGAATTTGGTGATTTGTCTATGGTTAGACCACTAGAATAAGACACGGGCACGTCCTGACCCTAGTTCTTCCTGATACCAATTTTTTTTTTTGGCCTTTTGGAGGGCAATTGGGGTTAAGTAACTTGCCCAAGGTCACACAGCTAGGTTTTTCTTTGTGTGTACATTAAGTGTATGAGGCCAGATCCAAACTCAGGTCCTTCTGACTCCAAGGCTGACGCTCTACTCACTGCGCCACCTAGCCACCCCTTCCTGATACCAATTTGATCTGCTAGCCAAAAGATGTTTTGTATGATTTTTACAGACTGATTATAATCAGAAGGCTGAGGCTCTTTGCTTACTATCAATTTCTACTGGGCTGTAAGCAAAACCACAGAAGCCATTTTCTTGACTCTTTAAGGCTGAAAGACTTCCTTGCTAGACAAATGCTAATCATGGAACCGAATTTTAATTCAGGGTTATTGCACAAAAGCCTCAAAGAATGTATTCCTAAATGAATTTTTTTAAAAGATCAGATTTAACCTAGCCATGTGACCTTGGGCAAGTTACTTAACCCCAACTGCCCTCAAAAAAAAAAGCAAAAAAAAAGATCAGATTTATTCAGTATATTTACTGATAAAAATTATAAAGTGATAGCAAGGATCTTTGAGGTATATCAGTCAGTCACTCAGTCAACAAGCATTTATTAGGTACCTACTATGTGTCAGGCAGGCACCGTGCTAAGTGCTAGAGGAGCTAACGTAAGTGCATGGCTTTATAAATTAAAAACACTATCAATGTCAGTTATTATTATTAATATCAAGTGAATGCAGTATCATGGTTTTATGTTCTAGCCTTCATAGCCTACAATCAAGAAATAACTGAGTTTGTCTCCTAGCAGTTGGGAGATATTTGTTCTGAGTTTTGCCTAGGATATTATCATTATTGTGATTTTTGTACCATTTTTTCCATTTGTTCTTCATGAGTTGGTTTCTCTTCCTCTTCCTCTTCCTCCCCTTCTTCTACCTCTTGATTAGATTCCTCTCTTTTTTTGTCTTTTGTTTCATCCTTTTCTGGTTCAGGATCAAAATTGAAAGTAAAGAAATTATAGGCTTCTTCTGCAGATGGGAATCCAGGGGGGACCTACACAGGGAAGCAATGGTGTTTTTAGTTGATTTAAATGGAAATAACCTCAGCACAAGCAACTAACTAAAAGCAATCTTTATGGGAGCTGTAGTAATAATGGTCCAGTCACCACACAAAATTGGTATCTCAAAAAGTTAGTGAACTATAGACAATGAACTTTAATGAATGGAATTTATTGCCTCAGGGGGTGTTCTTTTATAGGTCAAGTTTTGATTAGTTCACTTTTCATGAACCATAAAAAACTTTTTCTAAACCAAACAAATATTTTATTTGTAGCCATGAGACCTGATAATTTTAGCAATGATTTTCAAAATGCCAAGAACTACTATTTCATAGGTAAATGCTAAAATAGTTCGATTTAATTAATAGTAAGATATAGCTCCTTACGCATTCAATTTTATAAAGGCCTATTGTCTTGCTGTTTGTTTGGGTTTTCTGGGTTTATAGTATATGTAGACAAGATAATAGTAATCCAGTGTATCTATACAGTGTACCTACTCTTCCATATAATATTTCTTTTCCCCTGAGTCTTGTATGAGGAAAAGAACAATGCATAGGGATGAATAGCATGTGGAATGTGAAAACTGAGTAATTGTTTCATTGTCCTCCTATTCCTAAAGAAGAAAAAAATTCATCAAAGAAAACACAGTAATTCTGACCTGTGGTTTGAACTTGGGCTTCCTCCCAGAATCTTGAAACCTGACTCTTGAAGATCTCTGGGAATCTTCCTCTTGTGGCTCCCTTAATACATTTTTGCCAGGCTGCATTAAAAAAAATTTTTTTTTAAAGCCCTTTAAATGAATACTTGTCTACTAAAGTCCTTTACCAACATCTCATCTGGAATTAGGTGACCCCAAATTCTTAAAGGCTATGCCAGCTAAGCTGTCAGATCTTAAAAATTGGGGAGAAAACAAACAAAGAAACAAGTATAAACTTGTCTATGAATTTTATGTCTCTCATCAGAGTATCAGCCAAACTAAATTTCAATTGTCTCATCACCTTAAGTCTGGCCCCCTGAAATAATGAGTCATTTTGGCTACTGCTACTCATGAAGATTAACTAATAAGGCAATGTGGCTGTGGGGATGGAGGCTACAGTCTGCAAGATGAATAAAATACTGTAATTTGAATGGGAATTTGAAGACCTGCGATATTTATAGTCACAGTCTTTATCGTGATTGTGGGTGTTGTAAATATTGCATTGGTGCTACAAATACCCACACAGATGGAATAAAAGAATGGATGAAATGTCCACACTGATTCTTACAGTTCTGAAAGAAACCTTAAACTGGGGAAATTGAAAAGGTACTAGAGAAGGGGGAAATTAACCCTTGAAAAGGCTTAGTTCCTGACTATTGATTATTGTAATTCCTAAGGAACGAATGCAATTATAAAATCACAAACGTAAATGAAGGCAGAGTGATTAAACAGGGCCTTTTCTTAGTGCTGATCCTTTGTGACCTCTCTGCAGCATTTGAAACTATTGTTTTACTTCTCTCTCTAGACAATCTCTCCTTCCTAAGTTTTAATGCTGCTGCTCTTTCCTGGTTCTTCTCTCTCTGACAATTCTTCATTCTGTTTGGCTAGTTCCTCATCTATGTTCTGCCTGTTAATCACAGGTATCCCCCCAAGGGTCTGTCCTGGGCTTCTTTTCTCATTCTCTATTATCACACTCAGATCTTATCTACTGTCATAAGTTCAGTTATCATCTTTATGAAGATAATTTCCAGATCTAGATATATCTATCCTCAATGTCTCTACTGAGTTATAGGCTTAGCAACATCATTTAGACCTCTTGAATTGGATTCCTCTATACATCTTAAACTCAACATATCTAAAACAGAATTCTCATTATTCCCCCATCCCCCAATCCCTCTCCTTTTTTGAATTTTCCTACTGGTGTCATAAAGTTGCTGTTCAGTCATTTTTCAGTCATGAACAACAACCTCATTTATATTTTTCTTGACAAAGATACTGAAGTGATTTGCTATTTCCTTCTCCAGCTCATGAGGAGGAAACTGAGGCAAACAGGGTTAAATGACTTGCCCAGGGTCATGCAACCTGTAAGTGTCTGAGGCCAGATTTGAACTCAGAAAGATGAGTCTTGCTGAGTCTAGGTCTGGCATTCTATCCATTGTATCATCTAGCTACCCCATATACATGATACTCTATTCCTGCTGGCTCTCTTCCATTCCTTGAATGCTCTCTTTCCCCCGTCTTTCTCCCTATGTTTTCTTGGCTTTTCCCAAGGGTTCCCAGCTTCTGCACAAGGCCTATCCTGTTCTTTTCCCCTCTACCCCCACCCCAGAACTCCTTTTCCAAAATACTGGTGCCTTCCCCTCTGAGATTATTTCTTATTTATTCTGCAGAGAGTATCTTGCATGTACTTTCTGATTTATTATTGCCTACCCCATTAGAATGTAAATCCTTTAGGGCAGGGACAGGTTTTTCGTTATTTTTTACATTTTTTTTCTTTTGCCTTTCTTTGTATAACCAGTCTTAGTGAAGTGCCTAGTACTAATACCTGCTTAATCAGCATTTTCTGATTGACCAATTGAATGTTTTTTTAAGCCACTATTCAGTTCTCTTAGCTGTATATAATGTGTTCAGAAGATTCATATGGAAAGAGGCAGTGATGTGTAGAAAGGGAATGGAAAGGCATGGCATAATAAAAAGAATACTGGATTTGTAGTCAAAGGACATGAATTTTGCCTTTACTGTTCTCTGCGTGAACCTGATGAGACACATCTATTCTCTCTAGACTTTAGCTTCCTTCTCTGGAGAGATACACTAAGTGATACACTAAATCCTACGATCCTATGAATTAACCCAATATATTAAATGCCTACTATATGGCAGGAGGCAGCTAGATAGCTCAGTGTATAGGGTGCTGTGCCTGGAGTCAGAAAGACCTGAATTCAAATATGGTTTCAGGTACTTACTAGCTGTATGATCCTGGGTAAGTCCCTTAAGCTTTCTTTGTCTTAATTCAGAGGAGAAGGAAATAGCCAATCACTCCTGTATTTGTTAAGAGAGTCCCATGGATAGTACTGGTGTCCACAAAGTCACAAACGTACCACACATTGGATTCAAAAACAGAAAATGAACTAATCTCTTCTATCAAGGGATTTATATTTTTTTCAGGGAAGAAACATTATCTATACATGTAAATATATACAGAATAAGCACAAAAATAAACACATGGTGGTTTAGGGAGAAAGAGAGCAAGCATTTGAGACAAAGAAAGGCTTCAGGTAGAAGCTGGTGCTGCTAGCAGGTACGTGAGCCTTGAAGGACATAGGTGATTCATCAAGGAGGGGGTGAGGAGTGAGTGTATTCCAAGCATCTGGAGCAGCCGGGAAGAAGGCACAGAGAAGGGAGATGGAGTGCTATGTGTGAGTAGCAGCAAGAAATTAATTTTGACTGGACCAAGGAGGTAATTTTGATTAGAACTGCCCTATAAACATTGCAGGAGTGCAGTAGAAAGCTCAGAGAATAGATCATCACAAGAGGTCTGGTGGCTATAGGTTAATAACAATAACAACAGTAACTGGCATTTTAAGATTTGCAAAATATTTTGCATCCCTTTTCTCATTTGAACCTCACAACCTTCCTGAAAGTAGAGTAGCAGATAATAAGACTGAAAAAACAAACAAACAAATAATAAGACTGGAAAAATAGGCTGGAGTCTGGTTGTGAAGGTCTTTAAAAACCCCATAGAATGTTTAGGGAGTCTTACTTTTCTGTTTGTATACCCAGAGCCCTGTACATGTTGAATGTTTAATAAAGGTTTACTCATTCATTTATCTTAGAGCCAATAGGAATCCATTGGAGTTTACTGATTACTCTATTATGAGGCATCTAGGTAGTGCCATATGCAGAACTGGGACTATAGTCAGGAAGACCTGAGTTCAAATCTGCCCTCACCACTTATTAGTTATGTAACCCTGAGCAATTAATTTAACTTCTGTCCGCCTCAGTTTCTACAACTGTAAAATGGGAATCATAAATAGCTTCTACCTCCCAGAGTAGTTATGGGGGTCAGATGAGATAATATTTGCAAAGTACTTAGTGTAGTACCTACAGCACAGTAGGTCCTTAATAAAGGCTCATTCCCTTTCCCAGGGGAATGCTGTGTTCAGATCTGCACTTAACCAGATATCATGTGGTTTTCCTTATCTACTCTTATTCACATTAGGAGTATATCTAAATAATCTATTAAGTCAAATGTAGTAATGCTAGCTAGTATTTGTAGTTGTAAGGTCTGCAGAGAAGCAGCATAGAGAACCAGCCTTAAAGCCAGAAAGACCTGAATTCTAGTCCTGCCTCTGATGCATATTGGCTGTGTGAACCTGAGGAAGTCACTAAACACTTTAGAATTCTATGGAATTCTCTAAGACTCTAAGTTGGAGAAAAGGTGCCAACCTACATTGGCAGAGGGAGTTTCCTTACCTTGGAGTTCCCGCTACTAATGAAATCATTGGTTCAGTCCCTATCCATTAAGGTTTGCAAAATGATTTACATATGTAATCTTATTTGATCCCCATAACAGTCCTGTGAAGGCAGCCCTAAATACAGTATCAAGGTCTCATGATTAAACTGGGATCAAACAGATAGGCTTTTAGAGATGCTCTAAAGTCATTCTGTCTTGGACCCAAATGACCTCCTGCAACATGCCTCTCCTGTTCCGTCCCCTGCTGTTCAGGGCTAGACAAGGATCCCCCTGGCACAAGCAATAGAAGAGACACTTTATTGCTTGTGCTTATTACTTCTGCCCAAGAGAAAGCACTCACGTCCCCCACCACAGAATTAACATAATAAGCATAATCCTATGATTGGATATAAGATATTAACATCAGCAATCATGCATCAACTATTAATCTGACTGGACACAATACAATAATCATGCTTCAGTTATAATCATAGATCATTTGATTGCACAATAATTGCTTGCATTTATATTTTCTCCATCATTTCGGAATAGCATAGCATATGATTAAAAATATGCTTACTACCCCAACTCCTATATGGTACTCCCCCTCCCAATTTATCTTTCATCCACATAGTAGTTCCTCCATACTATTAGCTACCTCTGCCACCTAATTGGGTCACCAATTAGCCAGACATTTCACTTTCTTTATTTTTTAAAATTAATTCATTTTAAACTTAAATACTAAAACTTAAATACACAAGAAAAGAAAAAGAAACATATTATAAACAAATACAAAATAAGAGAAAAAAATCATTTCCATGTGCACAGTAGAAAGTAAGAGAAATCAAAATATACAGAAATAAATTTCCATTTCAAGAAAACCTATATAATAAATGCTATACATTGTATTGAGAGCTGTCCATCTTTTCTTTGCTTCCTTGTGAGTTTTCTTCTCTGCTGTGTACTTTTTATTTTGTTTTTTTCCCCCTTTCTCTTCCCCTCCCCCAAGGTTACAATTAAGCATGAATATAGATAGATAGACAGATATACACACAATACATTATACATGTACACATATATACACACACACATATATATACACTTATGTACACATACATATACTTAGATATCTATAATCCTACTCACAAGTAGACATATACATTCATATGCATCTTTGTAAGACTGTACTATAATTATTTGTCCTCTATTTCCTTGAGTGTGGAAAACCTCTTCCTCCATAAGTCTAAGTCTTTCCATATTTTTCTAAGTCGACCAACTTGTCATTTGCTATACCACAACAATATAGTTATATCAAATAATCAAAAACAATATTGATTAATATGGCTGACATGTATTGTAGTTTCCCTGTTCTTCTCTTTTGATTAAATCTATTTTAACTTTAACTGTCTGAGATGGACATTTTACTTTCAACTCATACTGAAGCTGTGTTTTTAGTTATGATTGTACTTCTCACTTTGACATCTCAAAGCCCATGGTATCATCTCTGAAGGCATTCCCTTTTATGATGCAGAGCATTTCTTAGTGAACAACTTAATGAGCTGATGGGACTCCAGATTTTCACCATCTAGTGGTCCAAATTCTTGTAATGTGGATTTATTTTCCTCTGTATGATGCTGCTTCTATATTCAACCTTCCTAATGCTGTGCTGGTCTAATGATGTCACTCCATTGTTCACAAATCTTCAATGCACTCTTGCTATTTAAAATTATAATTTGGCTCCAACCTTCATTTCCAGCCTTATTTCTAATCAATCCCCATTTTGTGCTCTATGCTTCAGGCAACCAGGCTTTATGTACACCATTTAAGCCCTTATTTACATCATTCTCTACTCCTGAAATGCCTGTGCCCGATAGCTCAGTCAATAGAAATCTTACTCATCCTTCAGAGTTCAACTTGAAACACATGTTCTCTCTGAAGCTTTCACTGATGCAGCCAACTAGCAGGAACCTTTCCCTTTCAGTTACGACCATGACACACTACCCATTTTTCTCTTGAGATCTTGGTATATTCTGTTTTATTTTCACATATGTATCCTATTCTGGTGACTCCCTGTGTTTCTGGAGGGTGTACCCACAACAATGAAATTATAGGTCTTAGGAATTTTGAAGCAAGTATCTTAGCCTTACTTTCCCCAACTAGAATGTAAATAGCTTGGGACATACTTGGCACTCTCTTACCCATTTTTGTTTCTTCTCATACCTTTCAAAGTGCTTTTTGATTATAGGCACTTAATGAAGATTTCTTGAAATGATTTAAATAGAATTAAAGCAAAAATGGGGCCTATCTTATTGCCCTTTGAAGGACTGTGTTTTAATGACTTCTGGGATTAAATGCAACATACCTATCTCATCTCCTCTTTGACCTATGCATGCTGCCTGCTCTCTATGCTCCAGTGAACTGGCCTATTGGCTGTTCCCATTACATGACAGTCTATCTCCTGGTTCAGTGCCTTTGCATACACCATTGCCATGCCAGAAATGTTCTCCCTTATCGTCTCTGCCTCTGTTCCACCTCCTTAGCTCTCTTCAAGTGGCTCCTCTTCAAGAGACCCTTTTCTGATTCTGGAAGTTGTTAGTGTTTGTGCCCAAAATAATTTTATATTTATTGTGTATATATTTCACATTAAGTTATCTGTGAAAATATTTTATCTGTCCAGTAGGATGTAGGCTTTTTGAGGGAACACACTATCTTTTCCATTTTTGTCTGCAGAGCCTAGTCTGTTATCAAATGCATACTAGGCACTGACTAAGTATTTACTGGGCATCAGTTTCTGCATCTATAAAATAGAGGAGTTGGCCTATATGATTTTAAAGTTTCTTCTTATTCTAAATCCTATAGCATTTCAATAGAATTTAAAAAACATATATTAAAAAAAATAAATCATAGTCTTCCATTTTTCTGTTGGCTCCTATTTAGATTTATCTGACTGGAGAACTACAAAACTGAGTTAAAAAAAGCATTAAACATTTCTCAATATCATAATTATGGAATTTTTAATGAAATGCTAATATTATATTTCTTTGTCTATTAATGACAACAAAAGGATTTTAAAGCCTGCTATGTTTCTCACCTCTTCTTCAAATCCAGTCATTTCTTCTTCTCTGAGACTTACAAAGTGCCTGGGTTTTGGACTAGGGATTTCCTGTAGCAAGGCACTTTCTGCTTTGGACTAAAAAAGTAAAAAAGGAAATCATTATCTGTGTCATGTCAGTAATACAGAAAGTGAGTCTGTCACTCAGGTCTCAGTCGATATTAATCAGTAAAAAATAGGGTTTTCACTCTTAAGAGGTAAATGAGAATCAAATTAATTGTTTAGAAAATTAGATAAAATTCTTCTTGTGGATAATAATCATCCATGCCAACCTAAAGTACCACATTAACATTTGCAACACAAAAGATAAATCCAATATATTCAAATGCATGCAGCATTAAGCAAATGAGCTAGAGAGGAGCTATGGAATTGCAATCAGCATATCGAGCAAATTATTAATGTATCCTCACCCTTGCAGCCTTTAATTTTTCTCTCATTCTTTCCCTCATGGAAAATTCTGCAAAGCCTGTTCTTGAAGTGGAAGGAATAGGAGGTAAATCTATAACAAAAAAATGTGAGAATAGCCTTTAGAACCTGAATTTTGTGATAGTCACATCAAGTATTTAATAAATGCCCATTATATGACAGTCAGTATTTTGGGGGATCCATAAATATAGAGATCTTAAATTGGCAGGTAAAAACTGAAAATCCTTTTTCAAACAATAATAATTGACATATATTTTGCTTTTCAATTTGAAAAGTAATTGATCCTCATAACAACCCAGTGAAGAAGTCAGGGAAATTCTCATTGTTTCCATTTTGGGAATCATCAATATAAGAATAACATTTGTATAGTACTAAAAAGTTTGCAAAGTCTTTGATTCTCTAAGGAATGAATGAGCTTTTATTGTCATTGTTTATTGAACCAAGGACATCAGACAGTGTCTTGATTTGCACATGAATTGATTTAAACTAGGCAGAGTAGCACAAAGTCATCAGCCTCTCTCTCTCTCTTAAAGAGATATTGAAGGCCAGTGGCAAAACAAAGGGCAAGATGACTGGTGATAGGCCAGAATGCAGTAGATGACCTTGGCAGCTTCTTTGATGTCTGACCAAGCTCTAAGCATTCCACAAAGCTTGCTTCAGCCACCTTCACCGCTGGCGGAACAAACTGTTCTTATGTGCCCATTCCACCAGGGAAAGTCTTCACGTGCTGGGGGTGGACATCCTCCTAATTCATTAATGACTTTGAGGCCTGTCAGTTGCCTCAATCTAGTTTAGCCCTTCTGCTAAAAAAGTGTTTAGCAGGGTGTCTAGCTTCTTGGAGTCATAGGTGAGAGTTGGGTGTGAAGTGGACGTTAAAGGTGGATGAGCAGCCCTGAAAAGGGCTTACCAAGTCTCATACCAGAGGTTCTGATCCTCCCTGAATACCCCATACACACCTGAGCTATTACTATATGTCAGGTACTGGACTAAATGCTGGGGATAGAAATGCAAAAGCCTGACAGTCTCTACCTTCAAGGAACTGATAGTATAACAGAGGGAAAAACACATAAAGAGGAGTGGTGGCCAGGGAAGGATGGTTTGGTCTGGGAAGTCACAGGGATGGTGAATAGAAGAATACGGCAGTCTAATGACAGAGCTTTTCCAGAAGCATTGACAAGAGGAGATTTGATTATAGTGTACAAGAATAAAGGTGGAGGAGTGGGAAGTGGCATGAAGAATCATGGTCCCAGCGAGGAAGTTTGCAGTTGAGTGGCTTAAATGACAGAACCAGAAATTTAATGCAAGGATTTTGACTCCCAACTCCAGCATCCTTTCCTATGTCATACCTTCTTTTTGTGGTCTAACTCCTTCATTTTAGAAAAAAAAAAAGCCTTAGGCTCAGAAAAATAGAAATTATTTTGCTCAAGGTTGTACCAGTAGGGGTGGCTAGGTGGTGTAGTGAATAGAGCACTGGCCCTGGAATTAGGAGGACCTGAGTTCAAATCCAGCCTCAGACACGTAACACTTACTAGCCATGTGACCTTGGGCAAGTCACTTAACCCCAGTTGCCCCTCCAAAAAGCAAAATAAAAAGTTGCACCAGTAGTAAGCACAGAAAATTATTTTAAACCAGACCTTCTGACTAGAAACCTAGTGCTCTTTTCCGGAGTATTCTTCTTGGCTCTAGAGGGAATATATCTTGAAGCCATATATGGAAGTTGCAAAAAGGTAAATTAAAGTACAATGTAAGCAATACTTTCTTAACAATTAGAGTTGTCCAAAAGTGAAACGATCTCCTTTAGTGCTGCTGGTGGTGATTTATTTTTAACCTGAGGTCTTCAGATGTAGATGGAATGATCACTCTCCAGGAATGCAGTAGAAAAGATGCCCGTTCAGGGACAAGTTAAGCTAAATAATTTCTAATCCTCCCAACTCTGATATTCTATATAATTTAAGCCTTCATATAAATGGAAGAAATATCATGGCCTGCTGGATAGAAAGCTGGTTTTACAGTCAAGAAGACCTAGGTTCAGTTGACTCTGACATATAGTGGTTGTGTGACCTTAGCAAGTCACTTAGTCTCTCAATCATTCATTCAATTAACATTTAAGCTCGTACTCTGTGCCAAGTACTGCTTTAAGTGATGGGGATACAAAGGAAACAAAATAAAACAACATAATTCATATCCTCAAGGAGCTTATACTGTACTCTCATTCCAATACTCTAATGCCCCAAGCAATTCTCTAGATTATAAATTGAGAACATATAGATAACTATCAGGAGGCACAGTTGTTTCTGAATTAAACTATTAAATTTAACCACTGTGTGTCTTGGAGGTTGGAGCCTTGGCTTTGTATTTTTTTTTTCCTGGAGTGACCTATGAATTCCTTCACTTGAAATTTAGTTTCCTATGGACAGAAGTTCTGGGTAATTCTCTTCTATTTTTCTCTATTATGATGCTGGTGTTTTTTTACCGTGTCATGTTCTTCTGAGAGACCTATGTGCCTTAGGCTGTTTCTACTCTTCTTGTCTTTGAGATCAATATGTTTTATTGATAGAGTGAGCGTATTTTCTTTTAGAGTCACTGGTTTTGCTTCTCTTCCAGAGTGTCATTTGCTTCTGTACATTTATATTCTCAATCTGTTGTTCTTGCCTTTGTTCCAGTATTTCTATTTTGTCCATTACTTTTGCTGTGCAGGACATAAATTCTGCTTTTATAATCCTCATTTCTCTTTTGAGCCAATCAGGACCAGTGTGTTGTGGTTCCATGTTCGCCTCATATTCTTATTTTTCCTTTTTTTTTTTTGGAGGGGGGAGGAAGGGCAATTGGACTTAAGTGACTTGCCCAAGGTCACATGGCTGGCAAGTGTTAAGTGTCTGAGACCAGATATGAACTCAGGTCCTCCTAACTCCGGGGCCACTGCACCACCTAGCCACCCTATTCATATTCTAAAATTTTTGTCTCATCAAGTGTTGGATCATTTTCCTTTGTTTTGCAGTATTTAATCAGAGGTGCCTGAACTCATTTACTGGATCTGGAGATATCTTCTGTTATTACTGTTTTTTGTGTTACTTTGTCCATTTATGTCTAAGGTCTTTGACTTTTTTTCATGAAAACTTTGCAGTTTCAGTCTCCTTTTCCCTATCACTCATTTTTTTGACTCTAGCCCCTCCGTGATTTTCTTGGAGGATGGATCCCAAAGCCTACTCCTTTACTGGGCAACTCAAAGTTCATTAATCTAAGTCTCTGTCCCATGGTAATCTGTCTTAGTCTCTTTGTTTCTCAGTTCTCTGGCCTAGCACTGACTGTTTTGAGCTTTGTAGCACTGCTTTCCATAGTACCAGTAGATCAGAGCCTTGCTGCACTGTGCTATAGGATTGCAGCGCTTGGCAGGCTTTTGGGCCTGAAGAGTTATGACAAGCTGGCTGCTTAAACAAACTTTTATAACCTAGAACTGGAGTTTCCATGGCACTTAGAAAGAAGGAGAGTGGACCAGGGTTTAAGAGTGTGTGTTTTTTTTTTTTTTTTGGTAAGCCTGTGTTGTGTATTTGGGTCTGCTACAGCAGTCTTAATTCTGGTAGCATGAGAGGTAAGGGAAGAGTCCTGAGTCAGCTCAGGGTCAATAAGCATCCATTCATGATTTTTTAAACCTTTTTTGGGGGGGAATTCTAGATATCTTAGACCAAGGGGTTAACTGAAGTTGCTTTATCTTTGGTGCATAATTTCTGTTTTGGAGAGTTTTGAAAGATAATAGGAATTAGAGAAAACATCTTGTCCTCCATCTTATTGTTTACATGACTCAGAAATCTCTAAAACCCACTTTTCAAGTTTGATTCATAAAGGAAGCATGTCCTCCCAGGTGAATTTCCATGTATTGGGAAGCTAGATTCCAAATAAAAATAAGTAGTAGAGCCAAAAGAATATGGAACAGGAATCAGGTTGTCTTGATTCTACATAATAATTTTGTATAAGTATATATAACCCCTCAATAATATAGTTTCCTCTTTTGTAATATGAGAGTGTTAAAGTAAATGGTCTGTATCTATGAAATTTGAGGAGTATCTATTTTCTAAAAGATAGTATTATCCACAAACCCCCCATGTTATATAAAATGTAATAATCTGCTAATCTATACTCTACCCTTTTGTTTTTGGATGGGACCTGTGATTTCATTGATTTAGTAACAACAAGTAACATTTATATAGAGTTTACTATGTGCCAGACACATCCTAAGACATCCTAAGTGCTTTACTATTATGTCATTTGATCCTCACAATAACCCTGTGAAATAGGTGCTATTATGATACCCATCTTACAGATGAGGAAACTGAGGTAAATAGAATCTAAGTGATAATCCACTCTGCCACCTAGTTCCATTCATGGAACTCTCAGTAACAAAACTCTCCAGTGGAGGTTGGCCCCATCTCTATAACTTACAGTCTAACAGAGAGTTACCTGGGAAACTGAGAGGTTAAGCAACTTGCCCAGAATTAAACAGCCAGTATGTGTTAAAGGCAGTAGTTGAACACAGGTCTTTCTGACATGGAGACTCTCTCTGGACCATTTGTTTTAATAGCTATTAGTCACAAAATAATATAACCTTTGTTTTGGTAGCACTTTAACCAAATAGTGTTTCTTTAACAGCTGCAAACACTGCAGCATCTAATATAATTTTAAAAAATTATTGTCCATTAGACCACTACATTACTAGCCAGATGTGTGATCCAAACACTACTTTCTTTTTCCTGCCCTTGGGAAACAAATCTATTTGCCAAGAGTTGAGTAAGGGAATGATTTCACTTTTATATAAAGTATCATATTCAGCAAATACAGCTGACAGGGCCAAAAAGACATGAAATGAACACATTGTATCACTAATATAAAAGTATGTGTGGTGAAAATAACATCTTATTTTTTTTTTGCATTAATAAATTCCCATTCAGAGACAAGCATAATTTACAGGTAATGACAGGCTTTTAGAAGATTCAGTTAAAAGCCTAATGTGCACAATGTCCTTCAGACATAAATCTAATGTAGATTTCCTTGAGAAAAGTGGTGTGATTTATCAGGTTAAGCAAGAGATTAGAAATTCAAGGCTACGAAGTTCTCTTCCTTGGCAGCCCTACCTAATCAACTGATAAATATTATTAAGTACCTACTATGTGTTTAATAAAGGAAGTATGTGAAATGCTGTGTAAACAAGTACAAAGAATGAAACAGTCCTTACTCAAAAGGATCTTACATAAATTTAAGTATGTGAAATGCTGTGTAAACAAGTACAAAGAATGAAACAGTCTTACTCAAAAGGATCTTACATAAATTTCATATATAAGTAGATTTAGCATAAATATAAAGAGAATAAATACAAAAATATGTAAATAGTAAAATACAAGGTAGTTTAGGAGTGAGGAGACTAATAGTTGGAAGGGTAATAGTAAGATGGAAACCTTTGATTTATAACATAAATACTTCAATGGATATTAGTTTTTATATGTGTATTAAAAACACCATTATCTTTCCTCAGTCAAATATCAGTTTAAGTGAGTTGTCTAGGGTTATATGGCTATTAAGTGACTAAGGAAGATTTGAATTCAGGTCTTCTTGACTCAAAGTCCAACAAACTAACCACTATGACATCTAGCTACCTCAAGGAGGGCTATTTTGTTATACATATATATTTTGCTTTTTGGAGAGCAATTGGGATTAAGTGACTTGCCCAAGGTCACACGGCTAGTTTATGTGTTAAGTGTCTGAGGCTGGATTTGAACTCAGGTCTTCCTGACTCCAGGGCCAGTGCTCTATTCACTGTGCCATCTAGCCACCCCTATTTTATTATTATTCCTGGGCTATATGCTTCTAAAAAGGACACACTGGGACATACATTGTTTAAATGAGAGGCAGTATCATAGGATAGAGGAAAGATGGCATGAGGTTAGGAAGACTTCATTTCAAAGGCTGCCTATAACATAGATTAGCAGTGTGATGATGGAAGCACAAGTGGTTAGTCTTTGTAGAGAACATGCAGAAATAGGTGATGAAAATGAAATGTCTAATTACAGCTGAATTTTGTTGTTGTTCAATCATTTTAGTGTCTGACTCTTTGTGACCCCATTTGGTTTTTTTTGGCAGAGATACTGGAGTGGTTTGTCATTTTCTTCTCCAGCTCATTTTACAGATGAGGAAACTGAGGCAAACAGGGTTAAGTGACTTGCCCAGGATCACACAACTAGTAAGTGTCTGAGGCCCGATTTGAACTCATGAAGATGAATCTTCCCGATTCTAAGTCCAGTGCTCTGTATCCACTGTGCCCCTTAGCTACTCCATCTGAGAGAACAGCCTACACAATATGACTTTAGAATTGTGGAAAGTTTCCATGTTACCAGGGCATTAAAATAATTACTGGATTAGATAAAGGAGGTAGAGACAATATTTCAGAAGGCCCCTGTTAAAATGTACCTTGATTCTCCTCTCTCCTTAGCACAGAATAAGTAGCAGGCTAGTTGACAAATGTGGAGAATTAGTCCTGAGATACAGAACAGGTAATTTTCAGTAATGAAAGAGGAGAATGGTAGAAAAAAGCCCTGATCGAAGATGAGGCACCAGGGCACAGACTGGGTCCAATACAGTTTTGCATGTCTACTTAGTGTAGCCCCTGCCAATATCAGAAGCAGGCTTCATACACGGGCTTCTAACTTGAATTTGCTCTAATTGAGCCACCGACAAAAGTGTAAACAGATTCTAACCTAGGAACCCAGAGCATTCCTACCCTTTCCCCCAAGTCCTTGGACTTTGTCCAGCTTGAGTTGATTTCCCTGGTCTTGATGTGATCTTTTGTTTGCTTACAACTGCCCTGTCACCCAGGCCTCTCTTTAGTAGCTGGACGGCTGGTCTTGGTTTCTCATGTCCAGTCAGCTTTGTCCTTGAAAATGAGACTCTAAAGGAAGAATAACTGAAAGGAGGATC
Source organism: Gymnobelideus leadbeateri (assembly GCA_011680675.1). Taxonomy (NCBI): domain Eukaryota; kingdom Metazoa; phylum Chordata; class Mammalia; order Diprotodontia; family Petauridae; genus Gymnobelideus; species Gymnobelideus leadbeateri. The sequence continues at coordinate 151,473 of WOXC01010902.1, forward strand.
AGGCCAAAGATAACCTTTACCTGGATAATCTTGCCTCAGGCTGGTCTTACTTCTCCTTTGGAACAGTTTCCTAAAATCCACTTACACTCTTTCAAAATACAGAAACATATCCTAGACCTAATTTATTCTTCTTGTTGGTGTGAGTTAGAAACATTATGTGTGAAATACAAATCCCCCCTATGCCACTTTTTAAGTCCACTATGCTTTTCCTTCCAAGACCTGAACGTTTTGAAAGCTTCCCCTTGAAATAAATTGGCCATTTCCTCTAATTAATCTCAAATTCTACTGAATTCTAAACCATCTTTTTTAACCAACAGTGAGAAGTTGGCCCTAAAATAGTCCTTTTAATCATAGAAATAGAGAACAGCTGTTAGTAATGAACAAATCTGTGTTTATGAGAATCTACTTAACATTTGATAGCTACTCCCTGGAGAGTCAGAACAAGATGGGAACAGAGGGGCTGGAAGGGGAAACGTGTAATTTTTAGGGTTATTTGTTTCACTTGGAACATGACTTAAAAATAGATATCAAGGTTTAGTTTCTAAGTTTGTTAATTTTTACTGCTTGTAAAATAAGACTTGGCACCTCTGGTATCATTTATTCATTCAATCAATTGATCGACCAATAAGCATTTATTAAATGCTTATTCTATGTCCTACAGTATGCTAAGGGATAGGCATATTTTTAAAAAGGGCAAAAACAGTCCCTGCCTCAAGGACTCCACATTCTAATAGGGAAGGACATCCTGAATTTGAATTAAGTACAGACAAGACTTACAGAGGCAGCTAGGTTGCTTAGTGTGCTGGCCTTGGAGTCAGGAAGACCCATCTTCCTGTGTTCAAATCTGGCCCCAGACACTTATTAGCTGTGTGACTCTAGACAAGTCACTTAATCTCCATTTGCTCCAGTCCTCTGGAGAAGGAAATGACAAACCAATCCAATATCTTTGCCAAGAAAACCCCATGGACAGTATTAGGGTCCTTGGGGTCATGAAAAGTCAGACACAACTGAATGACTAAGTAGGAATAGACAAGACCCATACAGAACATTGCTTCTTATTATGTAGTTCCTGCCTACTGTTAATGTCTTACATCTGTGCTTTGTTCTATCCTTTAGCTCTTTTAGAACCTTAGAGGGAAAGGCTGCAACAGCTAAAAGGACTGGGAAATTAAGGGTCAAAGTTAGGTCACAGTTGGAACTCTTTGGTGACTATACCTCATTTGGGTGATGTCCAGACTGAAGCAGCATGTGGGTGGTGGTTAAGAAGGTAACAACCATTTGCCATCAAAGGTTAATTTCCTTGGAACTAAAAATGCATCTAGCAACACTAATGAATTTTGTCTTATTTCTTCCAGGTGGTGAAGGTATTAAGCATTTAAAAACATTTCATTTCAGCTGACTTTACAAATCAGCCTCTATAGCCCTGAGTATCCAATATTAAAATACTATATAAGTAGATAGGATATGGAAGTAGTCATCAATATAAGTTAACAGGGCATGCTATCCATGACTGATGTGGGTAATATGGCAGGTCATTCAATCTGAATTTCACTGGCTACACTTTGGTGTAATGTTAACGGGATATAAGATCTTCCCTCCTCATTACTAGGCCTCACTGTGGAGACTATTAAGGAAAGCTTGCTTAGGGGAGGCTTGCTAGTAGGAAGGCTTTCACACCTTTTGCTAATTTCTAATTAGGCACTGAGTCAGAGGGCTGTGATGCCTTCTGACTCTGAGTTAGTATTTTGCTTTGAGGGCTTGCTTATGAGAAGGATCTCGTGATTCCCTCGTTGAGATTCTGAGTGTCTGAATGTTCAGAGCTCCCTGACTGGTGAGATGTAAAGGCTCTCTTGATTCAAGGATGTATGTAAAATGTAGAGTTGATTCAGGCAATCAGAGCCCAGTCTGTTGGTCTTTATTTATCTGCTTGTATTTTCTCTGTATTTTTCTGAAGTTCAGGATGATGACTTTTCCCCTGAACTAGTGAATGTAATTAAAAAGATTGTTGACCCCTTAAACAGCTAGCTTTCCTAGTAAAGCAGATCTAAGAACCTATGCTAGCAGCCATCCTGGGTATGCCAGTGTGGTTGCTGCTAAATTCAGCCACCATGTCCCACATAGCATCCTATGAGAGTTCTGAATTGTTATCACCAGGACTATAAGTGGTCATGTGTGAAGAACCGAGACTGTGGGAGCTTGAGAAAATGTTGAAAGTGTAGGGTAAGAGATAGACCTAGAAGCAGGCTGGATCATGGTAGGGTCTGGTGAATAGTTCAGAATGGAGGCATACATAAGGTTATCAAGAGATCGTAGGGTCATAAATGTATATCTGATAGGTCATTTAGGCCAATTCCTGCATTTTACAGACGAGGAAATTGAGGCCCAAAGAATTTAAGTCCCTTTCCTAAGATAGTGGGGAAAATAAGAGCAAGGTCATCAGTTAGAACCAGATAGGCTGGAGTCAGATAAACAGAGATAGCAAACCAGGTAGGAGGTGGGAAGTGAAGTACAGGAAAATCTTCAGGAGCAAATAAACAGAAGGATTTCTGAGATGAGGCAGATAGGAAGCAAAAATAATTCAAAAAGAAAAAAAATATAATTCAAGAAGGCAGAACCAGGTAGGAGTTTGGAAGTAAAGCACAGGAAAATATTCAGGAGCAAATAAACAGAAGAATTTGGATGTGAGATAATAGCAGGAGACAGCACTTGGATAACAGAAGCCATGCTTCACTGTTAATAGGTCTTTTATATGCTTGCTGTTAGATTGTAGGCAAATGGGAAGCAGAACTACTCTGGAGGGGGAAAACAGAGCTGGAGGGAGAGAGAAAGACAGCTACTAAGAGAAGTCTTGACACTGTTTTTTCTTTTATTGTCTGAACTCTCAGTCATTCTTCAAGAAGCAACTATTTTCAGTTAAGTGGCAAGGGTACTGTATTATACTTGGGTATTGTATTACAAGCAGATAGAGTAGCCTATATGGTATAATTTGAGGGATACCAAAAAGGTCCCTTGTGTACACTATCTCTGACACAAGACTCAGTGCTTGAAAAATACAACCATTAGAGATCAAATTCATTGTTATGACTATTAATTTCTGTCTTTATAAATTACAGATATGCCTAGGATGAGTAAGGACATTAATTCATTAATTTATACCGATACTTCAAGCATCTGTTACTTCATCAATGAGGGTAGGCTCCTCTGCCAATGGAAAATGGCAACCTCCCTACAATTTAGCAGAATATCTTTGCAAGTTGTTGTACTCAACAGATTACCCTGAGTCAACTACCTTCAAGGGATAATTCTCTAGGTTGATCCTTATAAAACAGACACAGGACTCAGAGTCAGAGTCAGAGTCAGAGTGAAAACTTTCATGTCACTGTTGGATTTGCCAGAGTTTGTGTTCCACTGGGTTAAAAAACCTGGGATTGAGCTTCATACCTAGTATGGTACTGGAGGACTGTAGTGGAGGAATTCACTGATACCCTAGTATAATTATTTTGTCAAATTGATCCGACAGTATTTGAGAGAAGGGATGGCTGAAATGGAATAAAAGGAGATAGAGTACTGAAGTGGAAAGGGTACCAGTTCTGAAGTCAGAGGATCTGAATTCAAATCCTGCCTTGTCATTTACTACTTATGTGAATGTAGGAGCCTCTAAGTATTGCAGTGGACAGAATGCTGACCATGGAGTCAGAAAGACTTGAGTTCAAATCTAGTCTTAGCCATGTATGACCTTAGCCAAGACACTTACCCTCTGTCTTCTTCCACTATAAAAATGGGGATAATAACAGCACCTATCTCTCAAGGTTGTTGTAAGGATCAAATGAAACAATATTTGTAAAATGCTGGCACCATACCTGGTGCGTAGTAAGTACTATATATAGATGCCCATCCTCTTTTCCCTCCCTCTTGGGAAAGTTACTTTATCTCTCTAGGTCTGGTCTGTTCATCTATAAGATGCGCATCTTATACTAGATGATGTCTAAAGTGCTTTCAAGCTCTAAATGTGGCTTGATGGACCTAGGACACAGAGTAGAGTAGGAGGTACCAAAGCCAGCCTTTGTCTGATGTGACAAAAATCTGTCTTTACTGCTGGCACTGGCACATGGGCCTCCTCTATGAACCATCTACATATTCTTCACCAGGCTGTTATAGCAGCATAAAATCGTTGCAGATCACTTGTGGCAGTTGCAAGTGATTTTTTTCTTTTCTTGAATATAGATAATTTTGAATATTTCAAAAAGGATTCATATATTAAAAAATATTTGTAGTAGTTCTTTCTGTGATGGCAAAGCACTGGAAACCCAGAACGGGTGCCCACAAATTGGGAAATATCTGAACAAATTATGGTATATGTATATAATGTAACATTATTGTGCCATGAGAAATGATGAAATAGTTTCAGAAAAACCTGGGAAGACTTCTATGAACTGATGCAGGGTCAAGCGAGGAAAAATAATAGAACAATTTATACAATGACAACAATTGGTAAAGACAAAGAACTTTGAAAGACTTTAGACCTCTGATTAGGACAATGACTAACCATGATTCCAAGGAATTGATGAAGCATGTTTCCCTACCTCCTGATAGAGAAATGATGGACATAAGATACAGGATGAGACATACATGTCTGGACATAGTCAATATGAAATCTTTTTTTGAGTTTGATTATACATATTTGTTACAAGAATTTTAATATTTTTCTTTCCAATGGTGGGTTGAACTGGTGAGCAAATAAGTTAAAATTAATTTTAAAAAATGAACAAAATTAACTTAAAACAACTTAAAATCAACCATTTCAGCAATGCTTCTTAAAATATCCATTGTATTTTGTGGGAGAGGATAAAAACAGAAAATTAAAATGTAACTATCATAAAGCATTGTGAGATAGGTTACTTTTTCTATATATGTTAGAATGTATCTAAGATAGATTACATATGTTGTGAACAAGGCAAATAATTATCTCCACAATTGTGTTTTCCTCATTAACTTTTCACAGGAAAATAAAGAGGTGGCCCTACATATAGCAATAATCTTAATAACATTAGCATCACTTAGACAATATGACAGTAAATAAAGTACATAGAATAACATGACAAAATAAAAATTGGACATTTATTAAGAACTTAATACAGAACACTTTGCCACATGCTAGATGAGACTTAGGAATAAATAAATCACAGTCCCTGTCCTTGTGGAGCTCTGGTAGTGCTGGTGGAGTTTAATAGGGGTTTATAATGAATATAGCAATAACTAGAATACAAAAAAAATCCAAACCAAACCAAGATAAATTTAGAAGGAGAGAGACTGGACAAGTTAATAATGCTTTTATCATTGATAATAGCAATTCTCATGTGAAGAAAATCCCTCTACCAATGCAAATGACATAACATGGAAAATACTTTATAGACCTAGCTACATGAATGATTAGATCATTGAGAGGTGAAGTAATTTGCCTTGGAGTTAGGATTAATTAGGGTTAATTTTCAACTCCCTTTATTTCAGCCAGTATGAGTTGGAAATGGGACTCAAACCCAACTCTTCTTGGCTTTGAGACCAGTTCTCTATTACTTCATGCTGCCTTTGTGCATAAGAAAAAATATAAAATTTGAGGCTTAAAGAAGGAAATATTTCCAAATAGGTCAGGTGGGAGGAGAGCAAGGAGAAATCAGGGGAGCTTTCATGGTGAAGGAGGCTTTTGAACTGATTCTTGAAAGATGGATAGGATTGAATAGGCATGAAGGGAAAGTAAGACTTTTCAGGATATAGGGAATGGCAAAAGAAAAGATGCAGAGGCAGGCAAAGCAAGGTACATACAGTAAATAACAAGTAGTCCAGTTGAGGTAGAACATAGAAAGGCTAAAGGGAAGTAATTGGAAGCAAGGCTAGACAGGGTGGGTGGTACCAGATAAATAGAATGTCTTCAGTGGGAGCCTAAAGCATTTGCATTGTGGGTTGAACTGGTGAGTAAATGTTTAAATTAATTTTTAAAATTATTTTTAAAAAATGAACAAAATTAACTTTTTACAGGAAAATAAAGAGGTGGCCCTACATATAGCAATAATCTTAATAATATTAGCACCACTTAGACAATATGACAGTAAATAAAGTACATAGAATAACATGACAAAATAAAAATTGGAAGAACACTTTGCCACATGCTAGATGAGACTTAGGAATAAGGCAGTTAGGAGCCCACTGGCAGGTGACAAGGATCAGATTTATATAGAAAGAAGATTAATCTGGCAGAGAAGGGCAGAAGCTAGAAAGTAAAAAGAGTAGTGAGGAGCTTATTATAGCAGTTAACAAGTGACAATGAAGGCCTGGTGGTGGCAATGGGAATAGAAAGGAAAGCATGATCTGAGAGTTATAGCAAAAATGACTGTAGTCCAGTGGCAAGAACTGGCTTCTGAGTTAGGGAGTCCTAGGGCTTGAATTCAAATTATGCCACTAGTCCTTACTATCTATGTGGTTTTGGTTAAGTTTCTTAAACTCTCTGGACCTGAGTTTCCTCCTCTGTAAAATGAGGTGGGTAGATTAGATAGAGTCTGAGGTTCCTCTCAGTTCCAAATCTATTACCCTTCTAAGAATGTGTGTGCCAGGCACTGTGCTCCATGTTGGAAATATAATAAAAGACAAGACAGAAACAGCCACTGGTCTCAGGCACTGGTCTCGCTATATAATTGGGAGAGGCAACAACTATTAGAAGTGTACAGGCTTGCTCCAATGCTGCTGTCATTGCTCGAAAGCAGTTTAAGAAGTGCTTCAAAGCTTGAAATGTATCCTTAAAAATGCTTTATTGTTGCTTTTGAAAAAAGCACTGCTATCCTTTCCAAATCTTATCACCTTAATCCAACAGAATCTTTTTTCACAGCAAAGCACAGTTAACTCAGAACTGTCACACTGACTATGTCTGACAACTTGTGCCTCATTTTCTGATAAACCCTCTTTTGGAATAAAACAGTTCAGCAAAATCAGCAGGCACATCTGTCTGCATGAAGCATATTCCTTGCAATAGCTTCCATAGTGACACACATTAATAATTCTTTGAAAGTGAATTCTATTTTTCAAAGTAGCCAAAAGTAATTGTGAACCAGTGGTCATGATTACATCCAATCATACTATTTATGGCCAAATAAGGAGCATGACTATAAAGTAATGAAACTCACATTGTGGCATGACTTATAAACTGATTCTGAAAATAGAATTTCAGAAGTGTTATGTCAATGGCAGCATCATTGGAATAAGTGAATGATATCTCAAAGTGACTACTTCAAAGGGGATAAAATTCATCTGGTTGCATGTGTTCTTTAATTATGTATAACTTGAAAAGATAATAACCTATGACTTCATTGGTATAGGTACTCTAATATTGAGATTTTAATAACATAAATCATACTCTGTATGACTCTGTAGGTGGTTTTCAAGAGTTGCAATTGTGAAAAAACATCAACATCCTGCAACAAGCCTGGTGATGAATAGTTTTGCCTGTAATTAGCCTCAGCTGCAGTCAGCAGACACATAGTCCACCACTAGGCCCATACTTAAAGCCTTTCCATTTGGATAGGACCTGTCAGGGACTTCAGTCTACTGGCATGAATTTCAAGACTGGAGGGTTACCTCTGTGCCATGATGAAGGATTAGATGAGAACGCTGGTGGAGGACTTTTCCTTTCTTCATTAAAAATAAGTAGCAGAACCTAGCCATTTGACCTTGGGCAAGTTACTTAACCCCAATTGCCCTCCAAAAAGCAAAAAAAAAAATAAGTAGCAGATACTGTATTAAGTAGTGGATCTAGAGGTGACCTCAGAGCTAGAAAGACTCAAGTTCAAGAACTGCCTCTGACACGTGCTAGCTCTGTGACCATAGGCAAGTCATTTAACCTCTTGGTGCTTTAGGCAGCTAAGGCTATTAACTGCAAAGAAATCACCACCCTACACACTCTAGTTTCATTATCTAGAATTTCCCTTGGCCAATGAAATCACAGGCCACTATCCATCCCTCTATTTTCAGCATTTATTAAGAGTGCCAGGCACTGCACTACATGTTGGAAATATGATGGAAGACAAGAGAGAAATAGTCCCTGTTCTCAAGGAGTTCGCTACCCAATGGGAAGAGATCACATGCAAAGAACAACTATGGACATACACATACTACATATGTATATGTATATAAATATATATACATAAATACTATTATAACATAGTTCTATAACACAATTACATATAATAATAAATTATATAGGTAAAGTTATATAATAAATTACACATAAAGTATAGAGTATGTACATAGTTGTTTTTTGCATGTTGTCTCCTCCCATTAGTGTATGTATACAAATAGAGAATATAGATGTGCATATACGTACATATATATGCATATATAAATATATACAAACATATATACACAGGATGAATTAGATATCATCATGAAATGAAGGTACTAGCTTTAAAGAAAGCTGGGAAAGGTGGGTCTTGAACTGAATCTGGAAGGAAGTTAAGGAAGCTTGGAGGTAGAGATGAGGAGGGAAAAAATTCCAGGGATGGGAGACAGACAATGAAAATTCATGTGACATTACTTTTAAAAATGTTATTTTATAGTTGTAGGATGCTTCACAAATAATAGACAATTAACAATTGTCCTTTGAATTGAATAGTTCACAAGCAATCTCTTAATTCTACCAAACTTTTTTTTTTTATAAAGCTATAGTCTTTTATAAGCAGCAAAAAGCCCAATACCTTACACTGTTAATTCTCATTTCAAAGGGGACTCTTTTTTTGGGGGGGGAAGGCAGGGCAATTGGGGTTAAGTGACTTGCCCAAGGTCACACAGCTAGTTAAGTGTGTTAAGTGTTAGGTGTCTGAGGCTGGATTTGAACTCAGGTCTTCCTGACTCCAGGGCCTGTGAAGGGAACTCTTGAGGACTCCAAGGTATTTCGTGATTTAGAGATTATACGGCATAACTCCAGGAAACTGAGGCCCATTGTGATTAGGTGATTTGTCTAAGGTCATACACATGAGACTAGAATCTGGATCTTCTTAAAGTCACATGGCCACTTAAATCCCACATCAATTTTGAATCCTTCCATAAATACTTAGCCCACTCTCTTCTCTGAACTAAATCCTCTGGAATTTAGTGTGCATTACTTATTTTTGCACTTAATCACACACTGCCTTATGTGTATGATTTATCTTGGCCCCAAATACATATAACCTGACTCCCTAAGAAGATTTTTAAGATTTTCCTTGGGAAATGGACATCAGATTGCCTTGACTTAAAAAAAAATTCCTCATAAAACATGAGGCAGCCATGGAAAGACAGTCAGGAAGACCTGGGTTCAAGTCTTGCTTCTGACAGATATTGGCTGTGACCCTGGGAAAGTCACTTAATCTCTTAGTGCCCTAAATATTTAATAATAGCAATGGCTAGCATTTATATAGCACTTTAATATTGGCAAAACATTTTTACAAATATTATCTCATTTTATCCTCACAAAATCCCTGGGAGGTAGGTGCTATTATTTCCCCTCTCTCTCCATTTTCCAGATGAAGAAACTGAGACAGAGGTTAAGTGACTTGCCCAAGGTCATAGAGCTAGTAAGTTTCTCAGGTCGGATTTAAACTCATGTTTTTTTTGACTCTAGGTCCAGCACTCCAGTACCCCTGGATCACATCACCTCTGAGATATCTTGGATTGTAAATTGAAGAGAAAATGCTGCTCTTCATTCGTAGAAGTTTCTTGATTAGGAAATTTCTATATCAATAAAAATTCTCTATGTGTGGGTCTGATTCCAAACAAACAAGCAAACTCCACCACAGAAGTGAGCTTATTGTAAACATGCAGTGACCAATTGTTGAATGAGTTTGAGACAAACTTACTTCGGGGCCCTTTTCGGATGGCCATGCTTAGGAGATTCGCTTCTGACCGTTCTTGATGCTCCTGTTGAAAGCCGAGATTAGCTGCCCCTTCCAACTGCTCCTCAAGGTCAGAATCCTGCAACTGAGCAAGCATCAAAGTAAAAAGTTCATTGAAATACCTATAAAACACTACTATCCCCATACTTTAGGAAATGAGCCTCCATTGTTCCATTATGTGTGTGTATGTTTAGTCATTTTCAATTGTGTCTGACTCTTTGTGACCCCATTTGGCGTTTTCTTAGCAAAGATACTGGATTGATTTGCCATTTCCTATGGCAATTTCTCAAATAGCTCATTTTATAGACTGAGGGTCACACAGCTAGTAAGTGTCTGAGGTCATATTTGAACTCGGGAAAATGAATCTTCCTGACTCCAGAACTGGCACTCTATCCTCTCTGCCATCTAGCTGCCTTATTATTCCTCTGTACTGGTAAAAAAAAAAGGAGAATTATAAAAGACATAGGTCAAAGAGGAGTTAGAACATAACATTCCACTGAAGTAGGTCATAGGATCATAGATTTTGAGTTGAAAGATAAGTCTTCAGGGAACATCTAGACCAATTGCTTCATTTTGCAGGTGAGGAAAAGGAATTCCAGAGGTAATTAGCCTTGCCCAGTGTCACTTGGATGACAGTAGCAGTGTTGGGATTTGAACTGAGGTCTTCCAGATCAGTGGCCTTTCCCATTCTACCCTGCTGCTTCTTCTAGACATAATTTGTCATTGTAAATTAGGCTAATAGGGCCTTATGATTCTAGATTCTTGAGGTTGTCTGCTATGTTACTAACAAATCTCTAAACAAATATTTTAATTTGTCTCTAAAATATAAACAGATGTCCTCATTTATTGGGGGGAGGGGGATATAAGAATTAGGAAACTCTCTCAAAGTGCCCAAGCATCTTCTCCTTAGCCCTGGGTTATTAGTGAAACTACTCACTGCTTCCCTCTCTCTTCCACTCAATTCTAAACATGTCTGAGCGGGAACTGAGATAAACAGTGGGTGGAGAAGATGGTGAGATCTCTCAGTGCTTCCCCCTACCCTCCACACACGTTACTTCTGAGCTTCCTAAACTTCTCTCTCCTCCCTTGCATGGCCCCACTTAGCCCCCAAGCAGTGGCTCTCCCCAACCAGGATTCACTTTTATTTTGGTAGGGATCCTAAGGACTCAAGATCTCCTTTCCCTATCCTGCCTCTACCTCCCGCTCTTTTTTCTCTCATATCACAGGGTCCTCACAGGAACCCTGAACTGTTTAGGTATGGAAAGGGGTGGCCCTTGGAGAAGCTGGAAATGCTAGGAGCCGAGAGCATCAGAGGTGCTTTTCCCCAGTGAGCCAACCCCATCTGTGGCAGCATCTCTAAGCTGCTCCAGCTTGCTTCCCTCTCTCCTCATTTAAGCCGATCAATGCCCAGGCTAACCCAGCCCCTAGGATGCCAGAGGCATCACGTGCTGCTCAAGATGGCGTCCCCTGCCTCTCCTGGGAGCCTAGATTCCACAAAGCTCACCCCCTCCCTCTACTCCAGGACAAAAGAGTTGCGTTCTGTATGGGCCCTGTCTCTACAGCCTTTTACCTTAAAATGAGGTAGTTCATAGGTAGAGAAGATGCCCTCCCGGAGTCTGGGGAGAGGGGATGGATTGCCAGCTCGGATCCTGGGTGGCAGGATTTCTGTCCCAGCCGAATCCAACAAAACAGTTAAAAAAAGAAGGGAACCCTCAATGCTTAATGTGGAAAACCGAGCGAGCACCATGGATTTGTAAGCCTGCACTGCCATCTACAGACCATTTTGATTTGTGGCTGTCAGGCCAATCCAAAGATTTTCTTTCCTCTCTGCCTAGTATTCAGTCACTCTCTTGCACTTTGCTCTCTTGCAGAAATATCTAATCTCCTAAGTCAGAAATGCCACTCACGGGCCTGTTCAAGAGTGGAAGTGACTGAATTCCAAAACCAATGTCAAACCTTCCAAGAGTATTCCTTGAACCCGTTGTTCTAGGAAGGAAGGATCCAGACAGCACAGAGTCACGGCTGCTTAAATGAAAATCTTTCCCCAGCCCAGCAGACTCAGGCACCTCAAAAAGAATGGCCCAGTTCCCGACCTGTAAGATCCAAACATTTGCAGAACCCGCTCTCATTTGTCACTGCAGAACTGAAGAGGTTCCCAAGGCAAAAGGCAGCCTTGGAGCCCTCTGAGATCCCCAGGATTTAAACCTCTGAGTGGTTCAAGAATTATACAGAGGGGGCATCCTTTTACTAAGTACACCACTGACCCAGGACAGAGGAGGGATTTTTGTGTTCTAATCAACTGGCAGATCCTAGAATCATAAATCTGGAACTGGAAGATGGCTAGGCAGTCTGATCTTATCACTTTACATAGAAAGAGGCAGAGATGCTGGGAGGTGAAATGACTTACCTAAGGTCAAACAGATAGCAAATGTGAAAGACAGGATTTGAAACC